>SJYF01002196.1:742763-756419 GCA_006410515.1 Procapra przewalskii
AAAACTTAAATAATTATGTAGTCAAAGAAACAATTTCTAAAAATAAATCTTTAATCAAAGTAATATTATGACACAAATTTTACATAGCTAGAAGCTATGCAGTCATTTTATAAAGAGCAGAAAAATATCATGAAACAGGAATCTGACATGTTAATATCTCCATATAAATATTAGTAACTGTTTTAACAATTAAAACTTGACATTAAAAAAATCCTAAACCTGAGAAATATAACCATAGGTTAGAACAGATGACAGCATGATCTTAAACTTGGATCATTAATAATCTTCTAGGAATATGTAAAATAATAGAAAAATCAGCATACATGTATACCATGTATATTTTTTTCAAGAACAAAGTGATAATTCTCAAGAGTCTCAAAAAGATCTATGTCCTCAAAAATATTAAATATCATTACCCTACAGAGAGAAACTGTCCCTACAACATAGAATACAAAGCAAAATCTGAGAAAAAGGAGACATTTTTAGAACATTTTAGAACTTTTGGATACAATTCTATTTATCTGAAGTCAGCACAATATACTATATCATTTGTCTAATGTTCTAATATTCTATCTGTCTCATTATCTTACTATGTCATGCCAAAACAATTATACAGTGGCTGAATTACAATTTCCAAAACTTTAGCAAAGAATTTGTATTCTAGCCTTCAGATTCTTGCTCTGAAAAAATGGACTTTTCTAATAATCTTCCAGCTTTAAAGTGATAGATATTGTTCACATTTAATCTCCTAAAATAATCTGCATAACATATTTCTTTTAAGTTAATTACCTATAGCCATTTTCACATTTAGTATAATATTCTTACATATTTATCTACCATAATCACTACAGGCAATAAAATATAAAAGCACCTCCCAAATATACACATTTTGTTATTCATTATACTGAATACATTTACAAAGATAAGCAAATCATAAATAAGGAGAGATGGCAGTGTAAAAATCTCTGTAAACCCATTCCTCCATAACTGTAATGAGAACACTAGCAAAAGGTGTCAAAACCAATTTTTTTCAAAACTCTGGAAAATAATCGGACTTGCAACAATCCCAGGCGCGTTTATTCAAGAAATGGGGCTAAATCTAGCTCTATGAGACCTATTTGGTCTGACTTGCCCCTTTTCCAGTATCCTGTCCCCAAGTCAAACTTCCGCTGAGGAAACCAGTGGTCTGGTAGACACTGAGGAGAACAAATGAGGGCTGGGACTCCCCCAAACTCCAAGCCCAGAGAGCTATAATCACCTGACTAGGTAGGGTTTGTCTGGCTTTGACCCAACCCACAGTTGAGTCACGGAGAATGGTGTTTCTCCTGGAATCTTTGTCAGAAGCAATCAGTGGCAATTGTTCATTATCGCAGCTTCCTTGTGTGGTAGCAAAGCTGTGGTAAACAACAAGCTGACCACAAAATTTAAAAGAAAAGCTGGAAAATCAGATGACAAGCGGTAAGAGCTCTATTACGTTCCCAAGAGCCTAGAAGGTCACCTGCCAGTGCAGGGATACACACATCCCCTTGAAAACCGGAAAGGCCCAAATCTCGAAGCCTGGTGGAACTTGAAGGTCTGTACAAGCAAGACATGAAGGCAAAGGCAGAGTTTTAGCTGCCTGTCACAGCTCTGCAGGTGCTAAGGGAACACTATTCTATCCGTAAAAGATAAACCTTCCAACTCTGCTACTTAACAGTCTCTGTCATACAGAGTTCACTAGGTGATGGAAGGGGACAGGACTGTTACGCACAGTCATTTAGGAACTTAAGCTGAGGGAAGCCCTGCCATCTTCAACAGGCAGCTCCCAAGGTCAGAGCAGTCATGGAGACACAGCCAGCGCAGGGAGAGCCGCAGCTAAAAGCGGTGCAAGCAGCTTTCAGCCACCTTCCCTCTGCCACACCTCACGGCATGGCTCCGTCTAACTGGATAGGAAAGGGGAGGGGACTGGAAAAGTAGTTCTCCAGCCTCTGTCCCACAGGAAAAAGAAAACTGCCCGTTAAAGAGCACACAGTAAAGCAAATTTAGGTAAAGGGAACATTTCATGCAAAGATGGGCTCAATAAAGGACAGAAATGGTATGGACCTAACAGAAGCAGAAGATATTAAGAAGAGGTGGCAAGAATACACAGGAGAACTATACAAAAAAGATATTCATGACCCAGATAACCACGATGGTGTGATCACTCACCTAGAGCCAGACATCCTAAAGTGAGAAGTCAAGTGGGCCTTAGGAAGCATCGCTACGAACAAAGATAAAGGAGGTGATGGAATTCCAGTTGAGCTGTTTCAAATCCTAAAAGATGATGCTGTGAAAGTGCTACACTCAATATGCCAGCAAATTTGGAAAACTCAGCAGTGGTCACAGGACTGGAAAAGGTCAGTTTACATTTCAATCCCAAAGAAAGGCAAAGCCAAAGAATGTTCAAAGTATCACACAATTGCACTCATCTAACATGCCAGCAAAGTAATGCTCAAAATTCTCCAAGCCAGGCTTCAACAGTACGTGAACCGTGGACTTCTAGATGTTCAAGCTGGTTTTAGAAAAGGCAGAGGAACCAGAGATCAAATTGCCAACATCCACTAGATCACTGAAAAAGTAAGAGAATTCCAGAAAAACATCTACTTCTGCTTGACTGACTGCGCCAAAGCCTTTGACTGTGTAGATCAAACAAACTATGGAAAATTCTTAAAGAGAGGAGAATACCAGACCACCTGACCTGCCTCCTGAGAAATCTGTATGTGGGTCAAGAAGCAATGGTTACAACTAGAAATGGAACAGACTGGTTCTAAATTGGCAAAGGAGTATGCCAAGGCTGTATACTGTCATCCTGCTTATTTAAACTTAGATGCAGAGTACATCACATGAAATGCTGGGCAGGAAGCAGCACAAGCTGGAATCAAGATTGCCAGGAGAAATATCAATAACCTCAGGTATGTAGATGACACCACCCTTATGACAGAAAGTGAAGAAGAACTAAAGAGCCTCCTGATGCACGTGAAAGAGTGAAAAAGGTGGCTTGAAACCCAACATTTAGAAAACTAAAATCATGGCATTCAGTCTCATCACTTCATGGCAAATAGATGGAGAAACAGTGGAAATAGTGAGAGACTTGGGGCTTCAAAATCACTGCAGATGGTGACTGCAGCCACAAAATTAAAAGACACTTGCTCCTTGGAAGAAAAGTTATGATCAACCTAGACAGTATATTAAAAAGCAGAGACATTACTTTGCCAACAAAGGTCTATCTAGTCAAAGCTATGGTTTTTCCAGTAGTCATGTATGGATGTGAGAGTTGGGCTATAACGAAAGCTGAGTGCCAAAGAATTGATGCTTTTGAACTGTGGCATTGGAGAAGACTCTTGAGAGTTCGTTGGACTACAAGGAGATCCAACCAGTCAATCCTAGAGGTAATCAGTCCTGAATATTCATTGGAAGGACTGATGCTGAAGCTGCAACTCCAATACTTTGGCCACGTGATGGGAAGAACTGACTCACTGGAAAAGATCCTGAGGCTGGGAAAAGATTGAAGGCAGGAGGGGAAGGGGACGACAGAGGATGAGATGATTGGATGGCATCATTGACTTGATGGACATGAATCTGAGTAAGCTCCAGGAGTTGGTGATGGACAGGGAAGCCTGGCGTGCTGCAGTCTGTAGGGTCGCAGAGAGTCAGACATGACTGAGCGATGAACTGAACCGTGAAGTGAAAGTCGCTCAGTCGTGTCTAACTCTTTGTGACCCAATGGACTATAGAGTCCATGGAATTCTCCAGCCCAGAATACTGGAGTGCGTAGCCTTTCCCTTCTCCAGGGGATCTTCCCAACCCAGGATCGAACCCAGGTCTCCTGCATTGCAGGCAGATTCTTTACCAGCTGAGCTACAAGGGAAGCACTGAACCGCAAGTAAATTTATATCTAGCCCTATGTGGCTCTAGTGGTAACAAACCTGTCTGCCAATGCAGGAGACTTAAGGCTGGATCTCTGGGTCGGGAAGATCCCCCTGGAGGAGGGCATGGCAACCCAGTCCAGTATTCTTGCCTGGAGAATCCCATGGACAGACAAGCCTGGCAGGTTATAGTCCATGGGGTCGCACAGAGTTGGACACAACTGAAGCAACTTAGCACGCATGCCTCTTAGGATGTAGATGATCGTTAACTACAATTGGTGAAAAGAGAAAACACCTTCCTTCTTTATGATGACTTAATATGTCCTTAAAAAAAATACTGCTTGTAAGTGGAGAAAAAACTAAACCATCAACTCTAAATTTTTACCTGTGTCCTTTACAGAATCCATGCTACAAACAATAACACATATACTGAGTTTCTAGAACAAAAATAACATGTTGAGCTTCCTATAAAAATAATGTTCATTTATTCAACAAAGTCAGAAACATAAGGAACTTTGGATATTACCTGACAAACCTCCCATCATTTTAGAGATGATTAAAGTGTATGACCACACGGATAGGTCATATAATTAGAAACTAGTCAAAGCAGACTAGAGTTTAAGCTTCCTGATTTCCAATTAACAGTTTTTCTCTTTGACCACAAGAAGCTTCCTTTTCATTACCACTTTAGCAACTTCTTGTTTAAAGCTCAGGTCATATAAATATCATTTTTACTGTGAAGCTCACTTCAACTTACCCAGACAAACTGTCTGCTCCCTCCCATCACCCCCATGTCTTTTAACATTTATATACAGAGTATCGCTAGCTGTCAACATATTTACTTCCATAAATGAACAGACCATGAACTCTTCGAAGAGAGCAACTTGGTTTCACTCTCTTTTGTATCCTAAGCAATAAGTAGTGCCTGGTACATGGTAAGTGCTAAATGAATGTTTGCTAAATGAAGAATAAAACTGTAAATGCAGAACAGCAGTCAAAATTTGAGCAACATCATTAATTATTTAGATATTAAAATGGATTTGCATGAAAATATTCACTTGACAAACAGATTCTGATAGGATTATATTTTTAAAACCAACATATTATACAGTAAAATCATTGTTTTAAACAGTTAAATGTGATTTAGAAATTAATGAATTCAATGTATTACCATTTGAAGAAAAATTCTTATGAGAATAACTTTATCTTTCAATATGAAAACTGCCAAAACCAATCATCAGCAATGCAAATAAAAATTAAAATACCTGCTTTTTCTGATGTCCTAAGAAATACCATGTCCGATGGAATTCTTTGATTCTGCAGAGTAACATAAAATATTATCTGTATGTAAGTTTATAAATTAACACAATTCCATTTCAAAGGAGAAACAGCTGCTAAAAACAACTAAAATAATATTATAATTCAACTCTATGCTGAAACATTTATAATTTGTATAACAAAACTGAAAATTTAATTCATATTTTAGTTAGATCTCTAAGATTTCTTTCCCCATCAATACATCATGTAAATGGCATTTAGTGATGATCTGAAACTACTCCATTTCTGAACAATGTTACACATTACCACTTCTGTGGCCTCTGCTGTACTTTGACTCATATATATAATATAGTATGTTTACTGCCTTATAAAAAAGAACTATGCACTCTCTATCAGACTAAATGACCTGGAAGGGGAGGATAGTGTTCTTCCAACATCTAACACAAAACAAAGCATATCAAATGAACACTTAGTAAATGTTGAATGAATGAATGTACAGCTGTGCAGACTGAATCCTACAAATTTGAGGAGATACTCTTTTACAAGGCAAAAAAGGAAAAAACTCAAAAGTTCACTATTCATACATTTACTTAGTCACTATTACTGATGATAATTGGTATTAATTAGTACTACTAATAATACTTAGCATTAGCATTAATTAGTTGGGAAAGCTGTACAAACTAAAGAAAAATATAAAAGAATACTTCATATAATTTCATGAATTATTTATATTTATTGAGACCTAAGTAAATATTTATATACAAACAGTAAAGAAATGAATTACTTGTCAGTCAGCAAGCAACAACAACAAATATACATTGAGCTGTTAATGGTGAAAAAAGATATGTTGCAGAACAGTGCTTCTTATTTCTAACCTGAAATGATTTCTAACATTTCTTTAGGCCATTATTGAGAGCTAAGGGACCCCTAGGTGAAGGGGGAATGGAAATTAGAAAATGTTGGTAATAAAACATCAACATATCAAAATATGTGGAACATAGCCAAAGTTAGAAAAATGGTAAGAGGAACGTATACATGATTAAACTGCAAACAGAAGAAAAGGGAGACTAAAAACACACAGGGAACTGAATATCTGTTTGAAAGCAGAAAAATAAAAAGCCAATAAATCCCAAAGAGCATAAGCAAATATAAGAGCAAAATTAATGACACAGAAAATGAAAACATATATTCCAGTAACAAACAGCAAGAAAGTACATTTTTAAAAAATGCCCACTTTGGTAATAAGAAAAAACTAGCATTAGAATAAAACAGATGAAAGATGGGCAAGTTCTTTCATAAAAAAACTGTAAAAGATTTTATAAACTATAAAACATTACTGAAAGAAATTAAAGAAACAGAACACACCATGCTCTCACATTATGATATACAGTATTGCAAGTATCCACAGACTGACCTATACATTCAATACAAACCCAATCGAAACCTTAACATGCTTTTTTGATGGGAACTGACAAGACATTCGAGAAGGCAATGGCACCCCACTCCAGTACTCTTGCCTCGAAAATCCCATGGACAGAGGAGCCTGGTAGGCTGCAGTCCATGGGGTCGCTGAGAGTTGGACACGACTCAGTGACTTCACTTTCATGCATTGGAGAAGGAAATGGTAACCCACTCCAGTGTTTTTGCCTGGAGAATCCCAGGGACAGGGGAGCCCAGTGGGCTGCCGTCTATGGGGTCGCACAGAGTTGGACATGACTGAAGCAACTTAGCAGCAGCAGCAGCAGACAAGACATTCCTACTATTTAGAGGGCAATGCAAATGTCAAGAATGACTAACAACACGGAGGGTTGAATGTATAATATAACAAAACTAAATATTAAAATAGAATAATGAAGACAAGATAACTCCACAAAGACAGATGATTTTACAATGTAAAGTAGAGAATGCAGAAGTCAGTCCACACAAATATGTACACCAGATTTATGAGGAAGTTGGCCCTGTGGACATCTTTTAAATAAATAGCTTTCTAGAGAAAACTAGATACCTATGGGCGATGAGAAGAGGTAATACCAGGCCTCTACTTCAATAGAAACACAAAAACCTATTCCAAATGAATTATAAATGTCAAAACCAAAACAATAAAACCTAAAATATAGAAGAATACTTTCATAACTTTTTGGCAGAAAGATCGATTTCTTAAACAAGACTCCATCCCCCCCACCACAAATTAAAAAAAAATTATTATAAATGAAAAGATTAATAAGGTAGAGTTCATTAAAACTAGAAATTTCTATCCCACAAAGCAAAAGATATTTGCAAGATAAAACTAATAAAGGACTCCTGTCTAGAATATCTGAAGGCCTGCAAACTGATAAGAAAGGATAACTAAGAAGAAAAATAGTAAGAGATTTTCCCTGGCTCTTTACCACTGAACCACAAGGGAAGCTTCCAAAAAAGAAATATCCAAAACCATATGAAAAGTGTTCACCTTTGACAGTTTACAGAAATGCAGATTAAAACTACAACTTGCTATGGATACAATTTGGAAATGGTAATTTTAAAAGGTTGGCAGTGCAAAGTGATGGTAAACACGAGGGATGGGACCTCTTCCTGCTGACCTCAGTATAATTTGATCCATCACTCTGCAAAACCATTTAGAGTAAGCACTCAGGTGAAACATCCACACACCCCTAAAGCCAACAAGCCCACTCCTGAGTACATATGCAGCAGCAAAGTGCTCATGCGTGAGCCACAACACATGGTCACGGATGTCTCACAGCTATCACTCCTAACAAGAAAACCTGAAGCAACCCAAATATCCACCAGTGGTAGAATGGATAAAAGTCATACTATGCAACAACAAAATGAATGAACTATAACTGCACACAAAATGAAGAATCTCACAATCAGCACTGGATCAAAAATAAGCACCCATCCAAACACAGCTCCATCCTACTGAATTTTTCCAGGCACCCTGGTTGAAAGTCAATTAATCACAAAATTAAGGCTTTATTTCTGGACTCTCAACATTTAATTTATGACAGTTTCATACTGTCCTGATTACGGTTAACTTTTAAAAAGTTCTGAAATGGAGAAGTGTGAATACTTGAACAATTTTGTTCATATGTTTAAAAACTCTGAATCTTTGCTATTTCCATATGAATTTCAGAATCAACTCATAAATTTCTGCAAAGAAGTCAGCTAGGATGTTGAGAGAGCAGCACTGAATCTGTAGATCAGTTTGGGAGTATTCCCCATTTTAACAGTATGAATACTTCTAATCTATGAACATGGGAAGTCTTTCCATTTACCTAGATCTTCTTTACTGTGTTTTGACAATGTTTTGTAGCCTTCAAAGTTTTGGACCTCTTTTGTTACATTTATTCTTAACAATGATCTTATTTGTAAGTATTTTATTTCTTTGATGCTACTGCAAATGAAATTCTATTCTTAATTTCAATTTTAGACCATTACCCTATATTCCTCTATACTGCTTTATGTTCTATGGGCATCAATAAATAAATTAAAACTCCAAAATAATTATTGGATAATTTTTATTTTTCCTCTCCTCAGGACTCTTGAGCAATACAGAAGTAGGGACCTGTGTCTTCTTAATATACCACGGTCCTTTCGCTGGCACCTACAGTCTCTCTTTCCCCCTCCAACTGGCAGGTCAGTGGTGAGCTCCCTGGCGGAGAGGCCCATATGGCCAGGAAAGAGGGTGGCTTCAGGCCAAAAGCTCGTAGAACTGAGGGCTTGAATCCAAAAAGGCAGCAAGTCCTGCCACCCAGCCCCGGAGTGAGACTGGCGTCAGGTCCGCCCCAGTGGGGCTTGGAGGTGACGGCCAGGAGGCTGACACCCTGACACCCCCTGACTGCAGTCCTGGAACAGACCCAGAGCCAGGAGGTGCAGCTAGGTTGTACCTAGATTCCTGACCATACAAACTGTGAGGGAATAAATGTTGATTTAAAAAAAAATTACATCAAAATGTGTATGACTAACATATGGCTCAGCCATCTCTCTTGTCAGCAGTTAGCCCACAGAATCCTTCAAGAATATATGTACCAGGATGTTCACTACAGCACTCTTCAACAGCAGAAAAGAAAACCATCCAAAATCTAACAATGGATCAAAATTTAGTAATTTACAGTATTTATATAACTGAATACTACATAAATATGTTGCAAATCAAGATGTTTAATTTTCTCCCATTCTGTAAAATTAGACAAACACAGCCCACAACATTATCTGTGTACACATTACTGCAACCAGATGAAGACCACTTCAGTCTTGAGGAAGAGCCCTCTCACTAAACACCCCTGCGGGCAACGCAGGCTAGGGGTGCCCTGGTGGGTTCCCAGGTGGACGTCAGCTGGTACCAAGGGCTCACACTCCTCGGTAATAGGCCTTATGAAAACCTGCCGTATTTTTTTCTAAGTTGTTCAAGAGCCTTAAGAATAAAGCCTGAGCCCTCACTAACTGTTACTCAGCAGGACTGTGCAGGCAGAGGCGCTTCTCTACAGGCACACAGCCCAGGCAGCTGAACTCCAGGGGAGCGGTGGCTTGCCCACAGCCACCTCTGACCACTGTGGCTTCCTACAACACTGACCTAAACTACTTCTTTCTAATCCTCCATATTTCCATTTCCCTTCTTTTTAAGCCATAGAATATCCAATAATTATGTATGATACATCCGTCTGTAAAAGGAAGCTCTACAAACTGAAACTGCATGTGCTAAGTTGCTTCAGCTGTGTCTGACTCTTTGCAGCCCTATGGACCAGAGCCCACCAGGCTCCTCTGTCCATGGGATTTCCCAGGCAAGAAACTGGAGTGGGTTGCCACACCCTTCTCCTGGGGATCTTCCTGACCCAGGGAACAAAGCCGCACCTCTTATATCTCCTGCACTGGCAGACAGGTTCTTCACCACTAGTGCCGCCTGGGAAGCCCCAGAAACTGAAACATATTTCATGATAAATAGGTTCTAACTAATATAATTCTTTGGTCAAAGATATAATTCTGACAATGAAACAATAAACAGTTAACACATCTTATTTCAGACAAAATATGACTACACACTAAAATGTATGTTAGCAAAAAAAAAAAACTATACAAAAGTCTAGATTTTTTCCTTCAGAATATCAATCTTACACAATAATGTTAAGATTTAAAATAACTGTCTCAGATAATTTCCTTCAGATGCAATCAGTCTAAATGTTAATAACTGGTATACACATGTCTAAAATATATTAAAAATGCATCAACCTTTTCCACTATGATGAGGTCTCCAACTTGTATGTCTGAACTCTTAACTTGCACTTTACCTTAAAAAAAAGAAGAAGTATAATCAACTCAATGAAATAATAGCACATCAGAGTTAAACTTTCAGTTGATAAATAATACTTCAGAAATAACTTTGGGAGGAAAAAATAACATTCTAGATATTTATCTATTCTTATACCTTCAAAATAAATTTATTTTAGATGGACACAGTCACTAAAAATTAATTTCTCTCAGTCAACTCCCAAATACAGTTAACTATCCCCCAATAACAGATGTGTTGGAACACGGACAAGGACTCCATTTGGAAAGTTCTTCCTGTATCTGCCATTATTTCAGGTCTGAGTCAAGTTACGGATGATCGAAAGTATCACTAAACAAAATAATTCGATGACAAAGCTGAATAACATGGAGATATAAAGTCCTTACATTAATACTGTGAATGGCATTGACTGGCACACAACTGACAGAAAAACAAACAAAGAAAAATATACGTAAGATCACCCTCCACTAGTAGCTCCAAAGACACAGGTCAGGACTGAAAACTAAGGTTTAGAGTTTACACAAAAAGTGGTGTAAACGCTTGTAAACCCTTAACTCTATAGTATCCAGTGCAGCGTGACCATTTACAAAATCTAACACACAGAGTCTACGTCATGTCAGCACCACAGAGAGGAGACAAGAAGCTGATGTGGACAAGGTGAGACGCCGCTGGACAGCTAATGAGCCCTGGTCCAGGTCCTGCTCCCTGTGATTCCCTCTCCCCTCCGTCTCTCTCCCTCTGTCCATCTCCCTTTAAGGACCAGTAACAGCCATGTAGATCTATTTTTATATTTTTGTCAAAACTGCTGTTTTGATATGAGAAAAGATCCACTTCTTTTAAAGTCAGTTTATTCTGAAAGCTAACAGAACAAGAGGCAAGTTCTTATCACATTTGTTCATATCATAAAAACTAATGTTGCCAGTCATTGCTTGACTTATAGACCAAATTCAGCTCATCATGAAGCCTTATGTCCTAAATATCTCTGAATGCAGCTGAGTTTCAACCACATCAGTTCCTAATTGTTTGTTTTGAGGATATCAAAAAGCTTTGTAAATATTATATTTCTGCTGTTACATTTTTTCACATTCCTCAATTATACAATAAATACATAAGGGCTGAGTTACTTTCTTGGAGGGAGGTGAAGCTACTTTTTATTGAAATTATAAAATAACAATGTACTTTAGAATTACATGTGAAGCAATCTTAAGATATCTTCATAAGAGGTAAGTATCTGTTTATCAATAGCCAAAAAACTTTTGTTTCTTTTCAGTTGGTTACTTCAAGCTTCATGTTTGTACTCCCACTGTTGCGTTTTTCATAGCTAAGCATCAGGCAGTAAAGACATACCACTGAGCTCATTCTTCCTGTATATTGTTGTTATTCAATTGCCAAGTCCTATCCACCTCTTTGTGATCCCATGGACTGCAGCACACCAGGCTGTCCTTTAACTCAACACAATTCCCATCTTATCATTTAATTTTATGCTGTGCTACTATCCAATCCACTTTCCCTTCCTTCTGCTTTTTTACATGATAATAGAACCAGATGAAAAATTAAGGATTATGCTCATTCTCACCCCAAGCCCTCTGTTATTTGATAAGCACTTAGAAGATAACCGAATCTGCGGCGCGTGTGCTTCTTCCACACAGCTGACCTCACAGTCGCCTTCTGCTTTTCCCCACAGCATCTTCCTCTGCTCCTGCTCTAGTCTGGCACTTTATCCTACGACCATGTGATGCCCATGCTGGTTCGCACAGGTTCTCTGCATTCGCTGTTCCTTTCGGTTGAAACCCATCCCGCCGCAGATCTCCTTACTTACACAGTAACACTACTCCATGAAGCCTCTAGAGCAGGTATAAGCAGCAGCAGGATTTTATACAGACTGCTACACATGTGCTTAAAATGCTACATTGCTGTAAATATTCAAACACCTGACCGTCTACCAAATTTCAGATCCTGTGCACTTCAAGGACATTTAGTTTGTTCTTCACAAATGCATATCCAAACTTAACCCATTTTAGAAGAGAAGGACGGTATAACCATTCTACCCATCATCAGTTGAAATGGGTCAAATGTCAGAATGGGTTAAAGAGAACATAACCATAAAAGCCAAATCTAACCAGATACAGACATCAACAAATAAGAATGAAAATGTATTCACTGCTTATTTCCCAACAAAACACACGCAACGTGATAAGAGTGAGAGATAATGATGCAACTTTTTAAAAAGCACTTGCTCACAGATAAGGAGCCCCTGAAAGGCCACACAGCTGAGATGAAGAGCACTGCTGCTGAGCAGACGACCAACCGCAGCATCAGCAGGCTGTCTGGCTGGTCCTCATTACTGGGGGGAATGGTACTCTCCCCCAACTCTCCACATCTTAAGGAGGAGCCTAACTTAACACAGATTATGAAGTGGATAGCTGGGATTAAAAGTGGGTAGCTGGGAAACAGTGTATTAATTATGTCATGTTGTATTATGTTATACTACTACTACTAAGTCGCTTCAGCCGTGTCCGACTCTGTGCGACCCCGTAGACAGCAGCCCACCAGGCTCCCCCGTCCCTGGGATTCTCCAGGCAAGAACACTGGAGTGGGTTGCCATTTCCTTCTCCAATGCATGAAAGCAAAGTCGCTCAGTGGCTCAGTCGCGTCTGACTCTTCGAGACCCCATGGACCGCAGCCTACCAGGCTCCTCTCTCCATGGGATTTTCCAGGCAAGAGTACTGGAGTGGGGTGCCATTGCCTTCTCCATATTATGTTATAAGGTTGGCCCAAAAGTTCATTCCAGTTTTCATAAGATCTTTTTTTTTAACATGGTGAGTTTCTCAGTCATGTCAAAAATTTTGAAAACCCATGAAATGCAGCTTGCTAAACTCCTCTGCCCATGGAATTTTCCAGGCAATTATACTGGAGTGGGTTGCCACTTCCTCCTCCAGTGGATCTTCCCAACCCAAGGATTACACCCACATCTCCTGCATTGGTAGGCAGATTCTTTACCACTGAGTCACCTGGAAAGTCTGCATGTATTCTCTCTCTTTTTTTTTTTTACTTTTTTTTTTTATTTTATTTTTCCTACATTACAATTCTGTATTTGTTTTGCCATACATTGACATGAATTGGTCACAGGTGTACACGATCTCCCAATGCCGAAGCCCCCTCCCACCTCCCACCCCATATCATCTCCCTGGATCATCCCGTGCACCAGCCCCA
>SJYF01002196.1:758285-785362 GCA_006410515.1 Procapra przewalskii
GGACTCTGAGGGAGAGGGAGAGGGTGGGTTGGTTTGGGAGAATGGCATAAAAACATATATACTATCATGTAAAAAAATAAAATAAAATAAAAAGAAAACTTAAAAAAAAAAAATAAAGTAACTTACTGACCATTTGAGGGGAAAAAAACGGTAGATCCCTTCTCCACATAATACCTTACACATAAAACTGCAAGTGGAGTAAAATTCCAAGTACAAAAAAATAAAAACACAGAAACATTGTAAGGAAATTAAGATAGCTGCTTACAACACACTGGGATTGAACAGATTTTCTAAGATTAAAGTAAAAACCACAAAGATCAAAGAGCTGCCTACAAAAAACTAAAAAGGTGTCTACATGTTTAAAAAATGAAAGAAATTAATCAAACAAAATAAAAATATTTGCTACATCTGATGCAGTGGTAAAGCATCCTCCTGCCAGTGCAGGAGATACAAGAGATACAGGTTCAATCCCTGGGTAGGGAAGATCCCCTGGAGAAGGAAATGGCAACCCACCCCAGTATTCTTCCCTGGTGAATCCCATGGATGGAGAAGCCTGGCAGGCTATGGGCCACAGGGTCGCAAAGAGTCAGACATACACGCAGAAATTTTAATAAGGTAAAGATGAGTACGGGAACAAAGGAAGAATAGACTTTTATAAAAGAGAAGAAACAGTTAAGTGTTAAAAGAGAAATAGCAAGCAAAAACAGTGAGAGTATCTCTCACCAAACTGGAAATTTAAAAAACCGGGGACCTGGGAGTCCAGTCACTAAAGAAAGCTGCAGAGCAAGCCAGACTCCAGAGGGAGCGGAGGATGCTCCTCGCATCTACACACACACACGCTGATCTGCGTGAGAAGGTACTCTGTGGGCGCCAGTATTCTTTAAAGTTATGTCCCATAGTTTCCAGGTCCTAATCTCCAAACAATATAATAAAAACTGCTAACTGTTTAACATCATGAAGAAATGAATTCATACAGGTCCTCTCAGGGTGACCTAAGGAAAAATACCAGTTATGCAGGAAACGAGTACACATCCACTCCTACCCGTGTACCCAGTCCTGAAGGTCCGTGTCTACCGTGACACGGCCACAGAGAACCAAACAAAGGAGGTGATAAATCTGAAGTGCTTCTGGGTACCTGACACACAGTAACTGATTGATAAATATCAGTGCAGAGTCAAAATGAAATAATGCATGCTGAATATTCTTGAATGAGTACTGGAATAATTATTTTCAAATGCAGAACACAGACAAGAAAGATGACTTAGTGAAAGTGACATAATGCACAGACAATATGTAAAAGGCACAAAAGAGGGATTTTAAAATCTCTTGATTTTCAAGGAAAAATTATTACTGATAAATGGAGACAATTTCACTAGAAGATGAGAAAATTTCATTGAGATATTTCATAAAAATCTTTTTAGCATAAAAAACGTAAGAATGTTAACAAGTATGGGACAACACAGTATTGATACTGAGTAAAAGATGCCCAAAAATGGAGGCATAAAGAACATCTCTTTCTGAACTCTGCATGGGTAAGGTTCCTTTTTGGCAAGGAACCTGGATCACAAGAAACAAGTAAATATGCAAATTCTCTCTCTCATATTCACACACACAAACACAAGTAATTTACACAAGCCTCCAGTCACAATTTCTCTCTCTCCTAGGTTTGAAACATGTTAAACAACAAAACGCCAGAATAAGTAAAAGAAATAACTAAGATATCCTGGGAAAAACAATCACCGTAAGCTGTATGAAGGACCCAGCAGCAGCACAGAATTAATTCAAGTTTGTTTCTAAACATCAACTTTCACGATAGCTTTAGGCTTTAAATCTGGGAAATGGCTGACATGACTTAGCCCTGCTGAGTTCTGGTGGCTGCTGAGAACACAGACAAATAAATGAAGACTTCTGGGTTGATCTCATCTGCTAGAAAACAGACTGCATGAGTTCTGTGAAAACCTTATTAGTTCATGACTGATCCATGTTTGAATTTCATGAGCTTATTGTGGTAGCTGACACACAGTGGGTACTTAGTAAACAAATGTGGAAATTAATTGTGAACTAGCCAACTGGATGAAGACAAAGCAAGGTATACAATCTACAAACCACTCCTTAGCAACAGGAAAAAAAAAAGCATTGATTCCAAGAATCCAAAAGCAGAATGGCCACACAATTCAAACTTCATCGGGAATTTTTGCAAAAGCTGCCAAGAAGCAGGAAAGTCTACATTACTCTCTTCTGTGACTCTCCTCTGTTGCTACTCACTAGGAGATAAAGCATAACACGAGCAGTCACAAACAGGGAGACAGGAAGGAAGGTGGAAGCAACAGGTATGGAAAATTCCCACCCAAGAAAAGCAGTTTATGAGGCAATGAAATAAAGAGCAAACTAAAAATCATTCAAGTATTCACTGAGATCACATGCCACAGTCAAAATACTCTCCACTTCCAAACACAGCGCCTTCAAGATGCTAGCAAATGGAAGTGGGTTTCCTTTTCAAAAGAAAAAATACAACACACACAGTTTTCTCAGTGTATTTCTACAGCGATGTGCTTGAGAACCCCAAATAAGTTCAAATACTGTAAAATGCTACAACAGACTACAGTGAATCACAGAGGAAAGAGCCACCAATGCCATTCAAAGAATGGGTAACTGTGAAGCACTGCAAGTTAAGTGAGCAGCAGACATTCTTGATAAGAAAATATATTTTAAACTATACTCAGCAATAAGCATAAACTCCAGTTTTTTACATTCTAAATTTTACTCACCAATCATCTTTAGCAGAATAACCAATCACAAAGCAACATGCCACAGATGAAAGAACACTGGGCTTGAGGTCAACAGGTCCAGGTTCAAACATAAACTCCACCCAGAAGGATGGCCACTCAGGGCAGACCATTCTGCACAAGCCCCAGGCTGCTCACTGTCACTGAGACAATGCCAGCTGCCTGGGGGGTGGCGTGTGAGTGAGTACAGGGCATTTTCTCTGACACACTCAGGCGTCAAGCAGCACCAGCTGTCGTGACTGTCACCCACGTGTGAGATGTCCACTGCTCAGGTCACAGGCAACAATGACCAACTTTTTTTAAAAGGTAAATTTTCATTTGTATATAAAATGAAACTAATAAAATTGTTTTAGAGTATTTGAGTTCAAATAATACAGAACTGTAAAAGATACATACTTCCCGGGTGGCTCAGTTGGTAAAGAATCTGCCTGAAATGAGGGAGACCTGGATTCGATCCCTGGGTCAGGAAGATCCCAGGAAGATCCCCTGGAGAAGGGAATGGCAACCCACTCCAGTGTTCTTGCCTGGAAAATCCCATGGATGGAGGAGCCTGACCGGCTACAGTCCATGGGGTTGCAAAGAGTCGGACACGACTAAGTGACTAAACCATGCAAAAGATATATACGAGACTGTCTTCCTCAATAGCTTATACTCAGTGAAAATGACATAAAAGCAGCCACTGTAAGGTAAATAATTCAGTGGCATTTCGTACATTCAAAGTATTCTACAACCAACTCTACCAAGTTTCACAAGGCGCTCGCCACTGCTAGAGAAGCCCTCGCCCACTGAGGACTGCACCCCACCCCTGCTTCCCTGGCCACGGCAGCCACACCTGCACCCTATTAACTTACCTGTTCTGTGAGTTTCAAGAGCGACATCGCACAATACATGACCTCTGGTACCCGACTCTCTCACACAACACAGCATTTTCAGGGCTCATTCATGTTCTGTCATGGATCAGTATTTCATTAACTTTTATAGCCGAATAATATCCCAGGTTATGAAGAGACCATCAATCCCTCGCCCTTCATCCACTGATGGACAACCGACGTCACCGCCTTCTGCCAACCCTCTGTAGTGCCGTGACAAGCAGGGGTGTGTGTCCATCTGCTGGAGCTCCTATCCTTCATTCTAAATTTATCTGGACAGGTCTCCATTTCGCCTTCACTTCTGAGTGACAGCTTTACTAGACACAGAATTTCTGTTCACAGTTTTCCCTTCTCCAACTCCTTCTGCCCTCCAGCCTCTGATGAGAAGCCCGCAGCGTGCTCATCCACCGCCGAGGACCCTGCCTGGAGGAGCCGCCTCTCGAGCTGCTCATAGGCTGTGCTCGTGGCCCCGGGGTTTAGACCATGTGATGATGCTACGCCTCGGTGTGGGTCTCCATTCTGACCCTCCTGGGCTTTAGGGAACTTCCTCAGTGTGTAGATTTGTATCTTTTGTCAAAACTGGGGGTCAATGGCCATATCTCTTCACATCTCCCCTCTCCTCCAGCACACATTCCTCTGGGCACCTCAGTACCCCTGACGCTGCCCCACAAGCCTCTCAGGACCTGCTCACTGCTCTTCCTTCTCCTCCCTGCTCCTCAGGCTGGACCATTTTCAGTAACCGGAGGCTCTGGCTCACTGATCTGTCTTCTGCCAGCTCAAGTCTGCTACTGAAAGTCTCTAGTGAGTTTCTCTTTCATTTACTGTATTTTTCAGTACCAGAATTTCTTGCTTTTTTAAAAATACTGACATACCTTTACAGATATGCTCTATCTATCTGCCAACACACTATTCTGGTATCTTTCAGCATCTGTCCACTATCTCCCTTAGCTTCAGAACATAAGTGAGGTGGGTGAGGTTCATGTTTGTCTAGGAAGTCCAATGTCTGGGCTTCCTCAGAGACAGTTTTTGTTAATGTCTTCTGTGAAATGCATTCTCTGTAAATTTTTGTGGAAACCCAGGCATTTTGAGTATTATCATCTGATAACTCAGGAAATGAAATATTTCCCCCTTTTGGGTTTGCTCTGCTGCTTAGTATATGCTGTAGCCATGTATATATCTGGTGACTTTTCTAAACTATTTTTATAAAGCATGTATTCTTTGTCACATGTGGTCTCTCAAGTCTTTCTTACTTTAGCTTATATTCAACCAGTGTTTCCTCCTTGCATGTGAGGAAAAAGGAGGCGGTGGAGGGAGGAAGTGAAGGGAGCAAGGACGAAGACAGGAGCAGGCACAGCTGCTCACAGCCTCCGCAGACCACGGTTCTGTGCGGGAGCCCTGGTCGCAGCTCCGCCTCAGCCTTCGCTTCTGCCTGCCCTGAGCCTGCATCCAGCCTTGAGCATGGCTTTCAAACCGCTTCCCCCAACACACACACCCCCGGGCCAACAGGGGCACTTGAGATTCCCTCCCAATTCTTCCTGCCTGGCTGTGACAGCTAGTGTGTGAGCCCGGCTGTGACATCTCTGCCCAGCTGCTGCGGCTGGGACCCAGCCTAGACTGTAAGAGATGCCTGCAGCTTTCCTGCCCAGAGCTGGAGGTTAGGTGAGAGACAGACAAGCCATCTGGGTCAGTCCTTCAGGTAGCCCCCACACAGGTTAGACAGACAAAAACGATTCACCACAATAAACTCTGCCCCACACTCCTCAGAGTCAGCTTCCAGAGCCCCAAATTAGGATCTGGCTCCTGCCATCTTCAAGGAGGGTGCCATGACGGGGACAGGGTGGAGCAAGGGCAGGTGAAAACACCAAGGAGCTTTCCCACTATTTTCAAGTGGCCTTTTCCTGGATTCAATAATCCCCTAGATGCTGTAGGGCTCTGACGTTTTTCAGAGTCCTGACAAGTTAGCTCCGCCAGGTCTTGACTGATCTGTGGAGCTGCCTTCTCTTCATTTTGCTGACATCACTGCACTGTTCATTTGTGAATGATACAATAAGTGCACAGAAACAAATCTCTGCTCAGCCCAAATTTCACAATATAAAACAACAGAAAACACGAGCCAAGATATACACTGTATTCTAAAACAGACGAACCAAAGTTATACCTAATTTACCTGGCCATTCTGAGGAGTCTTTTTCCCAGAACCAAAGCTTACCTTCTTTTTTATACAACAAACCTTTCCTCTACCATGCCAATATTTAAAGCATCAAAGCTTTTTAATAATTAATTTTTCAATTCAATTGAGAAAGCATAATATTTTCAACAAATGATACTGGGACAACTTGGTATTCACATGCAAAAGAATGTGAAGCGATACCACATACAAAATGAAAATGGGTTATACACCTGAATGTAATAGCTCAAACTATAAAACTCTTAAAAGAAAATATGGAAGTAAACCTTTGCAACTTTGGGTTGACAAACTATTTCTTAGATACACCCCAAAATATAAGCAACAAAAGAAAAAAAAATGAACTTGGGACTTAATGAAAAACTTTTGTGCATCAAGGAACACCGTCAAGAAAGAAAAAATACAACCCACAGAACGAGACAACATAGTTCCAAATCATATATATCCAACAAGAGACTACAACCCACTCCACTCTGAACTCCGCTTCCAGACAGGCTCCGAGGTGCTGTGCGTCTTCATGGAGTTTCTCTCTGGCACCTTTTCCTGTCCTCACGCTTATAATAGCTTCACACCTTCTCTCCCTATCACACTGACTCTTTTCTACAGTGGACTGAAAACCAAATAAGCAACTCTTAACACATAAACCAGACAAGGGCGCAAGCCCGGAGTGAAGGGCGTGGGGGAGCCAGCGCACACCGGATCCATTTTGGATCTCGACATCTGTTTCGGTGCTAGAGGCCCTATTCCCCAGGTATAATTTCAGGCCATGGCACCAGATGTCCAGTCCTGATGACTGTGTTTAAAACAGACTGCAAAGACAGACTTTAAATGAGACGATGCTATGCTTTACAATGTGTACACCTAAGTCGGGATTCATGTGTGTCTAGTACACACAAGCATTCTACACAAACTGTTAACAGAGGACATATGTAACTGTTTATATATAAATATATATACATACACACACCTGTATATGTACGTGTGCATGCATGTGTTTAAGGGCGTGTGTATACATTTACATTTATACATACATATATACATTCAAGCATCGAGAGAATAAAAATCTATCCTGAAATCATATGCATTCATATTAATATAGGAAAATTAGTTAGGTAGCATGTAATTGCACAATACTATTTTCAGTAACAACACTAAGATGTTTTCTTGCATTTATGCTCAGTCTAGAATGGTGATCATATGAACCAATGGGAAACTGGATTAAGTGTCTTGCTCACCTCTTACTGTAAGCTTGCTGTACAGTTGTGAGTTCACTTCCTTGTCTCGCTGGAAACGCCGAAATTCATCAACTGCTTCTCTCATGATAGTAACAGCCAAGACAAACCCCTTTAAACAAAATAAAACAAAGTATTTGAGAAAATTGGACTTTAGCAAAAAAGGGAAAATTCTTTTACTATTTAGTTTACATTTTTCCTTCAATTTATACTAGTTGTGAACCGTATCATAAACGAAAACAAAAAAATGACAAAAAGTAGTAAACACTACAAAAGGAACACAGTAACGCACAGTTTAAGATTTACAATTCTCACTGTACCCAAAAGAAGTTTTAAAACTCACATCTAAAATATGTACTTCAAGTTAAACACCAGAAAACCACCTCCAGTGAGGAGAAAAGGTGAAGGTGAAGGTGAGGTCGCTCAGTCGTGTCTGACTCTTTGCGACCCCATGGACTGTAACCTACTAGGCTTCTCCGTCCATGGGATTCTCCAGGCAAGAATACTGGAGCGGATTGCCATTTCCCTCTCCAGGGGATCTTCCCGACCCAGGGATCGAACCGGGTCTCCCGCATTGGAGGCAGACGCTTTAACCTCTGAGCCACCAGGGAAGCCCGAGGAGAAAAGAGGAGAAAACAAAGAGGCAGAAATCACCTGTGTTTCCTCTGCACGGCCGTGTGGCTGGTTAGGACTGCGGGGTCAGCCTGAGGGCTCCCCATCGAGTGACCCGTGTCAGGTGCACACACAGACACGGGCCCCATCCCACTCAGGAGGAAACCCAACAGCCCACCACCCTCCCACTCAGGAGGAAACCCACAGCCCACCACCCCGTGGGCCCCTCCCACCACAGCAGCACGTCCCCACGCTCCAGCAGCATTGTGCAACTGCTGTGCCCTCTGCCCGACACCTACTCTGCACATGGCGCCTGCTCTCTTCCAGAACAGGAGGGAGCTGGGCTGGGACATGGAGCTGCCCCCCCTGGGGCCCAAGAGAACCCCCAGCCCCACCAGCAAAAGTGCTTTGTAATCTCTAGCCGACCTAGCTGGAGGGCTGCAGAGGAGTCTAGAAACCCTTTAACAAAGTGCAGTGACACACAGCAACAATGTCACATTTCAAAAATCCGATCAATTTATCTTTTAACCACCTGAACCCTTAAAACTGTATTTTAAATACTCAATAATTAAACTTAATTTCAAAATCTTTTCTTTTTACCAGAGGAGCCCAGTAGGTGTAGAGATACCCTATTTTCAGTGCTGGTACAAACTGTGAGCAGGATACTATCAGAAAATAGAGATTCAAGAAAAACTTGAATTGTTCATATAAAACCTAAAAAGAAAAAGAAAAAAAAATATACAATCTCTTCAAAAAAAGTTTCATATCTTAATTAAAATCAGCATAATATCTATTTCCACCAACAGTGAGAATATACCGAGTCACAATAAACTTAATTTTGACAATGGCTTTCTAATAACTAAATCACAAAAAAGAGCTAAGATTACCTCAAATTATATTTAAAATACACTGAAAAAAAGACAGAACTTTCCACTATGTTAAACCTTTCCATTTTCTGTTTCCTTGTATACAGTCTTCCACATTCATCCTCCATAAATCTCTACATGCATATCACCCAAGACACACAGGAAAATCTTCCCAATGTCAGTAAGTCGTAAATTCAGAAAATCTTTTAGGAAAGTGGTGCAACCTTATATTTATGAAGTGGTAAACACTCAAACATGATAGCCACATTTTTTGAATGTGAACATTAGGTAGCTTCACAAAGATCCAGTGAATAAGCAAATCATTTATAAGGATAAGCAAATAATTCACAGACGTATAAAAAACACTAATCTCTTGCATTTACTTCCCTCAAAGTATAAGAAATGAAAACATATAAAAATATATAAATTATAGACCAATTTTTATGAAGAAAACTACCTGTACATTCTTGGCAGTCTCTTGGTAGTTGATCTTAAACAATATTTTAAAATATAAACTTAATTAAAATCATCATTCACTAGCATCTTTTAGGAATGCAAATCCTGTATTTTCATTTTTGTTTCTTAATTCAAACAGAATAATCCTTAAGGAAATCCAAGATCTAGTATATTAACAGACTCCTATTCACAAATGCCTCATTTATTAGACTTAAATTGAAAATCAAAATGGGGAACAAAACTCGTGTTTATAGATGCTGCTGCTGCTGCGAAGTCGCTTCACTCGTGTCCAACTCTGTGTGACCCCATAGACGGCAGCCCACAAGGCTCCCCCGTCCCTGGGATTCTCCAGGCAAGAACGCTGGAGTGGGTTGCCATTTCTTTCTCTAATGCGTGAAAGTGAAGTCGCTCAGTTGTGTCTGACTCCTAGCAACCCCATGGACTGAAGCCTACCAGGCTCCTCCGTCGATGGGGTTTTCAAGGCAAGAGTACTGGAGTGGGGTGCCATTGCCTTCTCCGGTTATAGATGGGAATACCTTAAATAGCACACTACAATTATAATGAAACTCACAAACTTGCAAATTGTAAATCAAAATCTCCTTGGATGCCATTTTAAAATACAACTTGGAATGCATGGAAATTTTAACAAGGGCAGAGCAATGGGTTAAGTCCTTATTGTTGACTTAAAGAGGCTGGAATCACAGTTTTTATATAATGAAGCTGTATATATCATCACACAATTATGTGTGTGACTGAAAAATCAGTTACATTGATAACACGTTTATCTTTATAATCACATTCAATTGCTGTCTAAAATGTTTTGAATCATTTCATAAATTAATCTCAGCAGGAAAGAAAGCTCTTTTTCCTCAGTGATTTCTTTAAAATCTCAGTTAGCATAAATTATATCTATTAGCAATTCAGAAACTGCCATTCGTGCTAAAAATGGCATAGAATTCCTACTGTGTAATTACCAAATGTTTCTAAAATACTACATTTTAGATGAAAAGACTAATTTAAGACATAATCTAAGGAAAAAGTCATTCCCACGGTAACAGTGGTACAGACACACCAACAGGTCTCTTCAGGACAGCCATCCTGAAGCTGTGTGAACTCATTCAGATCAAAAACTAAGCTGCACTGGGCCCCTTGGACACTGCAGTCAAGACTCTATTGTCTGCTGAGTGAACTCAGAGGGCATCAGAAAAATATACAGTATTTAGCCAGTCTGGGAGTATTTAATAATTTAAACCTAAGGAGAAAACAGCAGCTTCATTCAATAAAGATGAGAATATTTATCTGCCTGGAAGACAGTTTACATTTTATTGTCCTGGCAAAAGAGCAATCTTTTAATTATGGAGGCATTAGTTTTGCGTGTTTTAATAAAGAAGGGTATTAGACATCAAGCATCTGACAACTACTGGATGGATGGGGGCAGACAGTGATGCTAATCAATGCCCAATATAAAGTCAGCATGGTTATTTAAATAAAAACATGAAAGCTAAAGCAGCCCTCATTTCACATAATTGAGTATTTCTTACAAAATAGCATAAAACCTAATACTTAAAACGTGTTAAAAACTTTGATAATGGAAAAATAATCAGCACCAGCTTTCTTTTGCCTTTAGAAAGATAAATAAATCTATTAAAATAGGGAATGAGGCAAAAATAAATCAACTACTCTAAATACATATAATCTCAGCTTTATAATTTAAGACAAAAATATCACTGGCAACAACAAAAAGTAATAAATATTTAAATTTCAGAATTTAAATTTAGCATAATACCTAATTAAAGATAACTACTGATATAATAATAAAACAAGGCCTGAAATGTATAATGTGAAGTAGAAAATAAATCTAAAAGTGCTTGTAGATATTTTGTTGCTCAGTCATGTTTGTGTAAAAAGTTAATTTACTTAGATTGTGACAGCCTTCAGTTCAGTTGTGTCTGATTCTTTGTGACCCCATGGACTGCAGCACGCCAGGCCTCCCTGTCCATCACCAGCTCCCAGAGTTTAGTCAAACTCATGTCCACTGAGTCAGTGATGCCATCTAACCATCTCAGCCTCTGTTGTCCCTTTCTCCTCCCCTGCTTCAGTCTTTCCCAGCATGAGGGTCTTTTCAGAAGAGTCCGTTCTTCACATCAGGTGGCCAAAGAACTGGATTTCAGCTTCAGCATCAGTCCTTCCAATGAATATTCAGGACTGATCTCCTTTAGGATGGACTGGTTGGATCTCCTTGCAGTCCAAGGGACTTTCAAGAGTCTTTTCCAACACCACAGTTCAAAACCATAAATTCTTCGGTGCTCAGCTTTCTTTATAGTCCAACTCTCATATCCATACATGAATACTGGAAAAACCATAGCCTTGACTAGATGGACCTTTGTTGGCAAAGTAATTTCTCTGCTTTTGAATATGCTGTCTAGGTTGGTCGTAACTTTTCTTCCAAGGAGCAAGCATCTTTTAATTTCATGGCTGCAGTTACCATCTGCAGGGATTTTGGAGCCTAAAAAAATAAAATCTGCCACTGTTTCAACTGTTTATCCATCTATTTGCCATGAAGTAATGGGACTGGATGCCATGATCTTAGTTTTCTGAATGTTGAGTTTTAAGCCAACTTTTTCACTCTTCTTTTTCACTTTCATCAAGAGGCTCATCTTCTTCTCCTGAGAGAACTCCAAAACTACAACTCCCTGCTGAAAACTGTCGACTGGAGAATGTTGGACCCCACTAAAAAGATACCCCACGTCCAAGGGCAAAGGAGAAGCCCCAGCAAGACGGCAGTAGGGGTGAAACGGCATTTAGAATCAAACCCCTTACCCCTCAGAGACGCTCAGAGGGCTCAAACAACCTAGTGTGCAACAGAACCCAGAGACGCCAGAGACTTGAGCCAGAAATGCGCTTGAGTAACAGCCTTAGCACGCTTTAAACGTTACATACACTCAACATTTCCCTCCAAACAAATTCCCAGTCAAAATTTATGACTTATTTTCTGGTAATTTTATTTAGCTTTATGTGATTATTTCTACAGTGAATTAAATGTGATGTTTATCTGGAACTGAAGGCAATAATATAAATTTTCTTGAGCTGAACTCTACTATGTGGCTATTAATAAAATATAAGAAAACAAAAAAAAAGAAGAAAAGCATATGAATTATTTTACAATTATTTGAAATACCCATGGTTCAAAGGTCTCTGATTTGGATATGACAGGATTAATGAGAGAAAAAAATGAGAACAAAGTTAGTAATCTCCAATATCTAGTGCATTTTCAAGAAGTTAACAATCTTACCCCAGGTATAAAGGTAAATATATTATATTTCTGATTTTTTATAGAATTTCTGGGATGTTTTTCTTCACACTTTTCCGGACATCCAAGCCACACCGTACGAGCTTTCAATTCTCTCTTTCTTTGACAAATATTTATCAGCCAATCACAGCAACTGCATGAAACAAAAGATACGTGTTGTGTATGCTTTTTTAAATGTTTTACAATTAATTCTAAATATCTAGGGCCAATATTGTTTCTGTATTTACCAGACACCAATGGGGGCAGGAGAAGGGGACGACCGAGGATGAGATGGCTGGATGGCATCACTGACTCGATGGACGTGAGTCTGAGTGAACTCCAGGAGTTGGTGATGGACAGGGAGGCCTGGCGTGCTGCGATTCATGGGGTCGCAGAGAGTCAGACACGACTAAGCGACTAAACTGAACTGAACGGCTTATCTACTGTTAAGTAGTAAGGGCTTTCTTAAAACGGGTCAGTTATACTAATTTAAATTTGACATAAAAATACTGAAAGAGCTTATACAAGTGTGTGATGACTCCTGGAACCTCAGGGAGATTGCCTTCCCTGTTTAGACCCTCTCACTGGCAAAATAAAACCACTAACATTCTGAAGCAGTCAATGCTGCATATACTGAGAAAAGAGTCACCATACGTTATTGGTAATTCTCAATACACCACTGGGTGATTCTGACAAAGACTCTTTAGACATCAATTAATTAAAACGTGACCATCCAGTACTCTTGCCTGGAAAACCCATGGACAGAGGAGCCTGGCAGGCTGCAGCCCATGGGGTCGCTAAGGGTTGGACATGACTGAGCGACTTCACTTTCACGCATTGGAGAAGGAAATGGCAGCCCACTCCAGCGTTCTTGCCTGGAGAATCCCAGGGACAGGGGGGCCTGGTGGGCTGCCGTCTATGGGGTCGCACAGAGTCGCACACCACTGAAGCAACTTAGCACCAGAAGAAGCATCCTCGTTTTGTCTTAGGTAGTCACTTTTTTCCTCCTTTAAAAGATGACTTTTCTAGTAGCATTAATATAAAATTAAGACTTATGACTCAATGCAATATTCTGAAAGGATACCAACATTTAATGGACTATTCAAACGGCAGTAAAAGCCTGCCTATGTTTTCATATCGTTGCCCTCACCTACGAGGTACAGATTTTAATGCTACATCTACCTTTGTTGCTCCAGTAGTGCCAGGGCTCCAGGGTACAAACTCGTCCCCTTCCTGGGAAGTCCTCCTCGTCTACTCAACCATTATATTTGAGCAGAGAGTATAAAGCTTTATATGAGAGTGGGAGAACTCTCGTATAAAACTCTCGTAGTGGGAGAACTTTTCTAAAAATACTTCAGAAAGGGATGAAAAGGTATCAAATTCATCTTTACTAAGCATAAAATAATCATGAATTTAAACTTCAGTATTAACAATTCAGTTTAATTAAAATTTCCAAAATGTAGAGAGAGACTCACAATGGTTTATTTAGGAAGTGAAGCTGAAGCCAAGAACAACAGCACCACCAAGCAGGAGGAGGAGGCAGGCGTGCCCAACTTCACTCTGACAAAGCTAAGGTGACAACGCCAGTCTTAGAAGGTATGACAATGGAACGAGGCTGACATACATAACTGACTCATGTCACATTCACGGCAGGTCTTCCCTCTGCTCCAGTCATTCGGAGGTTATTCTTTAAACAGCACTTCACCGTGCTCGCTTCGGCAGCACACATGCTAGAACTGGAAGGATACAGAAAAGGCTAGCATGGCCCCTGAGCAAGGACAGCGTGCAGATGCATGACACGCACCACATGTAAAAACGAAATCACCATCACACAAAGAACACTTAGATGAGGGAACACACGAGGTGTTTATTCCTCCTGAATATCCACCAGGTTCCTGGCTGGGCTCAGAAAACCTTAGGTCTGGAAGGAGGCACAGAGCTCAGTGCTTCCCTGAAGGAGGCGGGCCTTGTGCCAGGAGCTCACCGTGGACCTTATGACCTCACGGGTGACTTCAGAGAGGTTCCCTAGCCCCTACTTCGTCACTATTAGTAGCAGAGTGTCATGAATGGTTTACTTACATGCTGGAAGTCTAGGAACCTTAGTGTTTTTTATACAGAGTTACAGAGAAAAAACAAACTGCTGAATACGTGTTTTTACCCTCCTGTTTTTACTTCTCCAACCTTATAGTTCAGTACAGCTGCTCAGTCGTGTCCGACTCTTCGTGACCCTGTGGACTGCAGCATGTCAGGCTTCCCTGTCCATCACCAACTCCCAGAGCTAGCTCAAACTCACGGCCACTGAGTCAGTAATGTCATCCAACCATCTTATCCAACCTTACAACACTATCACAAAAACTTACTGTCTAATAAAGCACCCATTCTCCACATGTGGCTATTTTAGTGTGAATTACTTACTACGTAGTAAAATAAAAGGTCCAGTTCCTCAGTCACACCATCCACATTTCAAGGATTCGACAGCCACCTGTCCAGTGACTTGCATACTGATCACCAGAGATCAAGCATGCTCCCAGCATCCCCGGGAAGCCGTGGAGCAGGGCTGGTGGACACGGAACACGCCACAGACGACATGGCAGCTGGGACAATGGTGCTCAGCAGGTGTGCACGTCAGACACGGGAGAAACCCACCAGGAATGCATTCAGACGTGAAGTTTCTACTGAAACACGTGACTATCTAATCGAATGGCTTAATGTACAAAAAGTCAGACAAGTCATAAGATGAACAAAGGACAGTCAAGCTCAGTGTTTGAAAAAATAAATATAAAACTGAAAAAATGTGGATTTTACAGAGTTTATGCTGGTATCAACATGGTCTACCAGTAAAAGGCTCTATAAATGTAAAACCACTGTCTTCGTCACATGACACTGTAAACATCTACTAGAATAAAAACTCAGTATCGACACCATTATCAGCAGCACATGAAATTACCATCCTAGTAACCTCCAAACTGTTGTACTCTATAAACTCTAAATTAAATACCAAAGGCTTAAAACACATATTCAGCAGTTTATTTTTTCTCAATAATCCCATACAGAAAAAACTAAGGATCCCAGACTTCCAAAATATGACTAAACTATTCATTACACTCTGCTACTAATAGTGAAAAAGTGGTGGTTAGGGAGTCGCTATGAAGTCCAAGAGATGTCAAAAAGGAGATGGCAAGAGTGAACATCAACATATTAGGAATCAGCAAACCAAAATGGACTGGAATGGGTGAATTTAACATTATATCTACTACTGTGGGCAAGAATCCCTTAGAAGAAATGGAGTAGCCATCATAGTCAACAAAAGAGTTTGAAATACAATACTTGGGTGCAATCTCAAAAGCGACAGAGTGATCTCTGTTCGTTTCCAAGGCAAACCATTCAATATCACGGTAATCCAAGTCTATACCCCGACCCGTAATGCTGAAGAAGCTGAAGCTGAACGGTTCTATGAAGACCTACAAGAGCTTCTAGAACTAACACCCCAAAAAGATGTCCTTTCCATTATAGGAGACTGAAATGCAAAAGTAGGAAGTCTAGAAACACCTGGAGTAACAGGCAAATTTGGCCTTAGAGTACAAAACGAAGCAGGGTAAAGGCTAATAAAGTTTTACCAAGAAAATGCACTGGTCATAGCAAACACCCTCTTCCAACAACACAAGAGAAGACTCTACACATGGACATCACCCGATGGTCAATACCAAAATCAGACTGATTATATTCTTTGCAGCCAAAGATGGAGAAGCTCTACACAGTCAGCAAAAACAAGAATGGGAGCCGACTGTGGCTCAGATCATGAACTCCTTAGACTGAAACTGACGAAAGCGGGGGAAACCATTAGACCATTCAGGTATGACCTAAATCAAATCCCTTACAATTATACAGTGGAAGTAAGAAATACATTCAAGGGATTAGATCTGACAGACTGAGTGCCTGATGAACTATGGATGGAGGTTCGTGACATTGCACAGGAGATAGGGATCAAGACCATCCCCAAGAAAAAGAAATGCAAAAAAGCAAAATGGCTGTCTGAGGAGGCCTCACAAATAGCTGTGAAAAGAAGAGAAGCGAAAAGCAAAGGAGAAAAGGAACAATATACCCATTTGAATGCACAGTTCCAAAGAATAGCAAGGAGAGATAAGAAAGCCTTCCTCAGTGATCAATGAAAAGAAATAGAGGAAAACAACAGAATGGGAAACACTAGAGATCTCTTCAAGAAAATCAGAGATAACAAGGGAACATTTCATGCAAAGATGGGCTCAATAAAGGACAGAAATGGTATGGACCTAACAGAGGCAGAAGATATTAAGAAGAGGTGGCAAGAATACACAGAAGAACTGTACAAAAAAGATCTTCATAACCCAGATAATCACGATGGTATGATCACTCACCTAGAGCCAGACATCTACGAATGTGAAATCAAGTTGGCCTTAGGAAGCATCACTAAGAACAAAGTTAGTGGAGGTGATGAAATTCCAGTTGAGCTATTCCAAATCCTGAAAGATGATGCTGTGCAAGTGCTGCACTCAATATGCCTGCGAATTTGGAAAACTCAGCAGTGGCCACAGGACTGGGAAAGGGCAGTTTTCATTCCAATCCCAAAGAAAGGCAATGTCAAAGAATGCTCAAACTACCGCACAATTGTACCCATCTCACATGCTAGTAAAGTAATGCTCAAAATTCTCCAAGTCAGACTTCAGCAATACATGAACCGTGAACTTCCAGATGTTGAAGCTGGTTTTAGAAAAGGCAGAGGAACCAGAGATCAAATTGTCAACATCCGTTGGATCATTGAAAAAGCAAGAGAGTTCCAGAAAAACATCTATTTCTGCTTTCTTGACTATGCCAAAGCCTTTGACTGTGTGGATCACAATAAACTGTGGAAAATTCTGAGAGAGATGGGAATACCAGACCACCTCACCTGCCTCTTGAGAAACCTGTATGCAAGTCAGGGAGGAACAGTTAAAACTGGACATGGAACAACAGACTGGTTCCAAATAGGAAAAGGAGTATGTCAAGGCTGTATATTGTCATCCTGCTTACTTAACTTCTATGCAGAGTACATCATGTGAAACACTGGGCTGGATGAAGCACAAGCTGAAATCAAGATTGCCAGGAGAAACATTAATAACCTCAGATATGCAGATGACACCACCCTTATGGCAGAAAGAGCCTCTTAAAAGTGAAAGAGCAGAGTGAAAAGGTTGGCTTAAAGCTCAACATTCAAAAAACTAAGATCATGGCATCTGATCCCATCACTTCATGACAAATATATGTAACAGTGGAAACAGTGGCAGACTTTATATTTTGGGCTCCAAAATCACTGCAGATGGTGACTGCAGTCATGAAATTAAAAGAGGCCTACTCCTTGGAAGAAAAGTTATGACCAACCTAGACATTATATTAAAAAGCAGAGACATTACTTTGCCAACAAAGATCCGTCTAGTCAAGACTATGGTTTTTCAAATAGTCACATACGGACGTGAGAGTTGGACTATAATGAAAGCTCAGTGCCAAAGAACTGATGCTTTTGAACTGTGGTGTTGGAGAAGACTCTTGAAAGTCCCTTGGACTGAAAGGAGATCCAACCAGTCCATCCTAAAGGAGATCAGTCCTGAATATTCATTGGAAGGACTGATGCTGAAGCTGAAACTCCAAAATTTTGGTCACCTGATGCAAAGAACTGACTCTTCTGAAAAGACCCTGATACTGAGAAAGATTGAAAGTGGGAGGAGAAAGGGACGACAGAGGCTGAGAGAAGCTGAAACTCCAAAATTTTGGCCACCTGATGCAAAGAACTGACTCTTCTGAAAAGACCCTGATACTGAGAAAGATTGAAAGTGGGAGGAGAAAGGGACGACAGAGGCTGAGACGGTTGGATGGCATCACTGACTCAATGGACATGAGTTTGAGTAAACTCCAGGAACTGATGATGGACAGGGAGGCCTGGCGTGCTGCAGTCCATAGGGTCACAAAGAGTCGGACATGACTGAACTGAACTGATGAAGCCCAGTGGTGTCGCCAAGATTAAATAAGCGGACAAAAGCCTTGGGCGCTACCAGAACTGCCACTGGATTATGCAGAAAGAAGACAGTGAGAGAGACAGGTGCTTTCAAGTAAAGAAAATACTTGTAATCAAAAAGTACATGTAAGTCTTCGGGAGTTGTAGAGCTAAGGCAGAAAGTAAACATGAACAATTTTTGAAGGCAAAGAAACGAGTAAAATACACTGGTAAATACCGGTGAGTGAGAAGGAGCAGCAGAGAGCTGCCCCTGGAACAAGCCAGGAGTCTGCACCCAGAACAAGGGCAGGGGTCCAGAAGGCTGCTTCAATGACTCATCACTCTGAAGGCACTTTCCCATTTATATGCAAATTGAAGCTAAATTCAGTAATGCACAAAGTATCCTTTTCACTTAAAAACATTTTAGGATTAGTAACTTTACAGATGCCTCTACAATCAAAGTAGGACTTCAATATTAAATAAAGCATCTACATACCAAGATCCTGTCTTCTAAAATTTTAAGTGACCATAATTAGGTAACTTGCAAAATTTTGAGCTTCCTGAATAAACAAATAAATATTCCATCCATCAAGTATCTTCAGTCACCAAGCAGAAGCAACCAGGCACTCGCGTCCTCCTGAAAGATCTGCATTTTCCCACGCTTCTGCACTCCAAATGTGCTGCAGGTTAACTGAGCGGGTAGAGGCCATTGAGATCCAAGGAATAATCCCAGCATTTGATACAGGCCCCTTCATATGGAAATGCTACTCAGGGGCTCCACTTTCATGGGACAAAGTGATTTTTTATAGGGAGTGAAATGTAAATCTCCTGAGAAAGACATTACTGCTCCACTTCCACCCCCAGAACTACGTATCTGAGTGCATCACAGTAACTCACGTGGAGGACACTCAAATGTTTAGGAGACAGATCACAGAAAAATTTTTTCAGAATCAAATTTGTCAGAGTTGGAATTTTTGCCAAATAATAAGAATGAGAAGGCAGATCTTAAGCCATGAAGATATTAAGCGGACTTAATCCCTGAAGAAGAACAATTTTAAAGCAAGCCTTACTACTCACAGAATCTACAAGTAAAAATACACAGAAATATTTAGAGCTCAGTAATATTATTTGCTACCTTTACTACAATATTCACTAACATTTTCTTCTGCAAATAAACTAATTTTACAAAACTTCTACTTTGTGATCCGCCACTTAATAATTTTAGTAACACAATTTAATAATGTCTTGTCATTGTGTTAGTCACTCAGTTATGTCCAACTCTTTGCGACCCATGAACTGTAGCCTGCCAGGCTCCTCTGTCCATGGAATTCCCCAGGCAAAAATATTGGAGTGGGTAGCCATTTCCTTCTCCAGGGGATCTTTCCAAGCCAGGGATCAAACCCAGGTCTCCTGCATTGCAGGTAGATTCTTTACCATCTGAGCTACCGGGGAAGCCCCAAGCATACGAGTTACAATCCCTGGTATTTAGTAAATAAAATGGTTAATGAATATTCAAAACTGGAAATCTATAAGAAACAAAGAAAATAAGGCCAATGTAAGTTGCTAACTGTAAACTTTGTCCTGTAAGGTAGTTTTAATTTCTATAATGATTTCCTGGTGCAGCAGGTGTCTACTGAACATGAAGTGTGGCCACGTCTCAGGTCACTCTGGTCCACATGGAAAGACACTCATGAGTAAAGCTGCCATGACGGCTCAGTCAGCTGTGTCCACTTGACCATCACTGCTTTAGATAAAGACTTTAAATACATGTCAAGTGTATGTTACTCAGCTGTTTTAACTTCCCCAAAACATGGGTTATTTTGCTAACATCTGTATTTTCAGATATATCTTCAGTAAGAAAAGGAATACTACAAATGAAATCCAAATTTTGCCTATGTTCCATTTGGTAAAAACAAAACCCTATAAGAGACCAAAAATAACTCAACAGTACATTCAGTGTTGTTAATGCTCACAATTCCTGGCAAATATCTGTCCGGGACGGGCAAGTCGCCACTCCTACAGCACAGGCCGCCTTCGTGGAGCTCACACTGCAGACACGAGGCCACATTCTATCCTCACAGCTTCCTGCATCCATGCCTGCCCCCACGCCCTCAGTCTTTACCCAGGGAAACACTTTCATACTTTGGTAGACATCAGTAATCAGCAAAGGAAGATCAATAATCATGCATTTATGGAAACACTGTCACCCAGGGATCCACCACGCACAACAGGCGCTCATTTCCACTGCAGGACTCCCTTGGGAGGTGTTCTCTACTGGAAGATGGAAACCAGGACCTACTGCACGGAGACCACAAGGCCCTGTCCTGGCACCTCTCCCAGTCCAGGAGCGAAGAGGAGGAAGGGCCTTGGCTCGTCAAGTCAGACTCTTCTTCCACCCCTAGCTTTCCCCTTAGCTCTCACGACAGGGACTCTTCTAGGTCTTGGCTTCAACCACAGTGAGAACGCGCACCTCAGATGGCACCACAGGCTTGAGTCCGACTCCTTTCTCCACCCCACGCTAATGAGGAACACACGCCACCCCATCAGACAGTTCCACCCACACTCATCCACTGCAGCTGTCTCCTCAACCGACAGCACTGGCCACCGTTCCCACCGTACCACCACCTCGCTTCCACAGCTGGTGTTGTAACGGCCAAGCCTCTCCCTGATGGACAAAGAGTAATAAAATTATGCTAGGTTTGATACAAATGCATGATTATTGACCTTCCTTTGTTGATTACTGATGATCTCTACCAAAGGATGGCCAACTTTCTCTTATTTTTAGTCCTCATCTGTATCCCAGAAACCTTCTAACTTAAATGAACTAATGGCTCCAGTCGAGGATAAAAGTCATCTTCTCTAACATGATTTCACTGTCCCTCCCTTATTTTTTCTGCCACCTAAAAAAAAGGAGTATAAGCCTTCCCCCCAACTCCTTTCCCCGTCATAGGCCTATGCCACATGCCTACTGATGCTCTTAGGAAAGTCATCGTTGAGGGGCTTCCACTATCACAAGGATAACAACAATGCTCAACTTCTATCTCCAGACCCTGCTTCTGGGTCTGACACAACTGTCTTAGACCAATCCAGTTCAAAACAGATTTATAAAAGGTACTACAGGCACCTCACACTAGTGAGAAGGGCCAACATTAAAAAGTCTACAAATAATAAATGCTGGAGGGGGTGTGGAGAAAAAGGAACCTACACTGCTGGTAGGAATATAAACCGGTGCATCCACTAGGGAGAAGAGTATACTGAAAGTCGCTCAGTCATGGCTGACTCTATGACCCCATGGACTGTGGCCCACCAGGCTCCTCTGTCCAAGGAATTCTCCAGGCGAGAGTACTGGAGTGGACTGCCATTCCCTTCTTCAGGGGATCTTTCCAACCCAGGGACCATGCCCAGGTATCCTACACTGCAAACAGATTCTTCGCCGTCTGAGCCGCTAGAGATGCTCAGGGAGAACAGTATGGAAGTTCCTTAAAAACTACCGTCACCATATGATCCAGCAATGTCATTCCTGGGCATAAATCTGGAGAAAAATTCGGAAAGATACACGCACACCAACGTTCACTGCAGCACTGTTTACAATAGCAAGGACATGGAAGCAACCAAAGTGTCTGCCAACAGAGGAATGGATAAAGATGTGGGACATGTACACGATGAAATATTACTCAGCCATAAAAAAGAATGAAATAACACCATCTGTAGCAACATGAATGGACCGAGAGATTATGGCGCTAAGTGAAGTCAGCCAGAGAAAGACAAACATCACGTGAGTGCTTATATGCAAAAGCTGAACAATGATGCAAACGAACTTATTTACAAAACAGTCATAGATGGAAGACAAACTTAAGGTTACCAAAGAGGATAGCAAGGGGTAGTGAGGAAGAGGGTAAATTACGAGTTTGGGAAAAATGTATACATACTACTATATATAAAATGGATAAACAAAAAGGATACAACACAGGGAACTGTCTTATACCTTATAGTAACCTATAATAGAAAAAAATCTGAAAAAATACATGTTTAACTGAAAAAACAAAAATATTAACAAGGAAGTGTACAGGAAGATGTGTGTAGCTGCGTGCAAATACCAAGCTATTTCATGTAGGAGACTGCGCATCCACTGACTGGTAACTGCAGGGCTCCTAGAGGGCTTCCCTGGAGGCTCAGACAGTAAACACAACACAAGAGACCTGGGTTTGATCCCTGGGTCAGGAAGATCCCCTGCAGAAAGGAATGGCTATCCACTCTAGTATTCTTCCCTGGAGGAACCCATGAACAGAGGAGCCTGGTGGGCTACAGACCAGGGTCGCAAAGAGTTGGACACCTGTGATGATTATCACTCTCACTTTTCAGGGGTCCTAGAACCAATCCTCCACAGAGGCCAAGGGGTACATATAAAATTATAGATGGAAAAGAAAGGAACACAATTTATAAGTATCAGTTTACAAATATCAGTACAGTGACAAAAATCAATTTTACCATGTATTAATTACAGGGTCACTAACTGTCTCCATCTTTTTAAAGTGTTAGTCACTCAAGTTGTATCCAACATTTCACGATCCCATGCACTGGGGCTTGCCAGGCTCCTCTATCCATGGAATCCTCCAGGCAAGCATACTGGAGTGGGTTGCCATTTCCTTCTCCAGGGTTTAAACATTAAGTCATCTGACAAGAAAAGTGAATTTGGCTTCCTGTCCCTTTTGGATTAGCACTGTTTGGTTTTGACTAAGGTTATTTACACTCTCCAGGATGTCATTTAGAGTGGCTTCTTTAGTTTGACAAGGAAACAAATGTGCTGAGAAGCTAAGCTTATAAATAACAATGTAACCTCGATGAGCAGGAGGTTAGGCAGTGAAGGGAGACAAACCTGGTACAGAGGAACTTCCATCCCCCACAGACAAACCACTCCAGGCCTCTCTTTCTTCGGGTGATCCTAGCTCGTGGTAAAGTGTGGTAATCACTTTCGTCGTTCTCAAAGCCCTCTTCAGACATCATTAGTGGCATTTCATCCAAGTGGGCAGACTCATCCTCCAGCTGGTACCTGGAGAGAGGAAAGATCAGAGCACTGAGGTGGGGCAAGCTGTCTCTGTCTACAGTAAGGGTTTCACTCAGGGTAAGAGCTGGCCCAGTTCTACTAATCACACTTTTCTTTTCTCCTCATACTAAGCTAACTTTCTCATACTAAGCTACATGTACCAAGAACTTCCAGATGTACAAGCTCGATTTAGATAAGAAAGGCAGAGGAACCAGAAGTCAAATTGCCAACATCTGCTGGATCACAGAAAAAGCAAGGGAACTCCAAAAAAACATCTACTTTTGCTTCATTGACTACACTGAAGCCTTTGACTGTGTGAATACAACAAACTGTGGAAAAATTCTGAAGAGAGATGGGACTACCAGACCATCAAGTCTGCTGTTGCATGTTTGGTTCTAACTGTTGTTTCTTGTCCTGCATACAGGTTTCTCAGGAGACAGGTAAGGTGGTCTGGTATTCCCTTCTCTTTAAGAATTTTTCCAGTTTGTTGTGTCCACACAGTCAAAGGCTTCAGAATAGTCAATGAAACAATAGTATAATATAAAAAATATTTCTATGGTTATTGTTGATAACACCCTGCTCCCTGGCAGCCAAGAAACCACTGGCAGATGGATATTCCCTCATCAGTATGCACACCCCCAGCCTGCCAAGCTAATTACTACAATGCTGTCTTGCCTGAACTTACCATGAGGCCCTTTCCCCTCATCGTCCTGCTGGCTGCCACAGAGAGTCTGACCCTGACACACAGGGCAAATTCACTCAAGAGAGTGAATCTGGGGAGTGGGCTGCTCAACTAGACAGTCACAATATTGGGGAAAGAACCCCTGAAGGCCTCTTAGACCAGAAGCTCAGGGAAACGGATGGCTGATGTTTACTGAGTCCTTACCATAGCCAGGTACAATGTAGGTCTGTAATCTGCATCATCAAAGAAGAACATCTTAAAAGAAACAAGCAACTAGGGGGAATAAATGTAGCATATAACAGAAAAACGATGCTATATAGGCAGTTCTCTCAAATTGATAAAAAAAGCAAGTGCCTCGAATGACAGATGAGCAAAGACAATTAACAAAGGGGGAAAAAAAAAACAACTAAGAAAATCACGTTCCACCACATCAGGAACTCCAACTCTTTCAACAAACACCTGAGTGCCCACTACTTGCTAGCAATGTCCCTGCGGGTACAGAAGCAAAGAGGCAACAAAGCTCCTGCGATACACAGCTCAGGGACTCACAGCACACTCAAAGGAAAAAGTGCTGGGAAGACAATAAAGGAAGTGATAAGACTGGAAGCGACAGGAAGGGTCTTCCTGGATCATCAAGGAAGCTGAGTCTCAACAAGTGACACCTGGATGAAAAGCAGCCAACCACACAAAGGTCTAGGAAGGCAGAGAAGGGGCTGTGGAGCTTGGAGGACAGCAGGAGGGGGAGAGAGCCAGTGTGGCTGGAGCGAGTGAGCCTCACGGTCTGGGAAACCGAAATGAAGCGCTCAGTGAGCAGAGGAAGGCAATGAAAGGTTTTAAGCCTGGGAATAATTTTCATTTTCAAAAAGGACTCTTAAAACATACAAATTAAAATAACTGAAAAAAAATTAATTCTTAACATCTGGCATAGCCAACAGTCTTGGATAACCAGACACTCTTAATTGCTGTAAGAAAGTGAACAACTTTTTGGGAGAATAATTTGTGAAGATGCATCGAAAGCCTTTTTCTTTTTTTGTAATGTAATTTAACTTTAACCACAGCTTCTAATTATCTCACGAAAATTAAAAATATATGTAAGATATATCTACAAAGACGATGATCACCATGCTATGCTAGTCACCCAAAAAGCATGGAAAAGCCTTCATATCAACAATTAGATTTGCTTAATTCATGATGGAATATCATATCATTACCAAAACCAAGAAGGCAGAAGACCTCTGCTTAAAGCAAATGTCCGAAGCAGCAGCAGTCTCTACCGACACCCGTCTTGAACACTTCACTCCCCTCATCAAAGGGATATTTGTCTTCATTTCTCATCGAATCTACAAACAACTCCAATTACTCTCAGTTCCACCATGGAACATCCTTAAAGCAAGCCACCTATCACTTTAGATGGTTTAGGCAAAAAGTACACAATCTGAAACAGAATTAATATTTTTCCTTTCAGTTTTCCCTTTTTCTTACTTCTGTGTAAAAGCACCTCTTTTAAAAGTCAACCAGAAAACAGATATTTATAGAAAATGCAATTAAAATTCAAACTACCACTTACAGATATTATAACATAGTATACAAAATGAGATTTTTAGTCTTTTTCATTAAATTCTCTTAGTGATAGTGCTGCATTTTAGCAAAAGTCACAACCTTATCATGTTTAATGTTAGAAAAGCAGTACAATGAGAGTCTGAAATATAATGAATATAAGCAACATCAGGATTAGTAACCTCAACTTCAGAAAGGGAGCCTTTGAACTGGCAAGCAATTTATTCCATTTCCAAAGCAATTTTCCTATTGTATTGAAAATTTTACCTCAGTATTTAAAAACAATAAGATGATGAATAATGGATTTTTTCAGAGACAAGATAAGCAGAGAATCTTAAGTGTCTTTGTTGCCTGGTGTCATACACACTTAATTGGTTTGTCACTCAAGAAAAATCAACGTTTCCAGCAATTAAGTATAATTCTGGAAACATATTTTTTTTAAATGAGTAAAAACAATGTGAACAAAGACGACAGAATGGATGATACCAAACCCAAGAGTACCACCGTGCTAAGAACTAACGACAGCTCTCTTCACCGCTGCCAAAGGTTTAAAAAAACTAGGAACTTTCAACAAAACATTCAAGTACTGGAAGGCACATAATTTACACGTATCCAAGTAAAAGTAGGTCAGTACAATAACTATCTTAAACTCACATTTTTATCTTAAGTATCCAACAGCCTTATTGTTTCCATTTTGATGAGAAACATTTCTGAGAAGTCAACTGATATTAAAGGGAGAAAAACACTTAAAATATGCCTACTGCTTAAACCTTCTTTAAGAAAAATAAACACTCCCTTTCGGCCTACATGTTAATAAAGAAAAACAAGGCAATGAAATGCTATAAAAAATGAGTTCAACTGTGTTGTGATGAGTCATTCCGTTCAGTTCAGTTGCTCAGTAGTGTCCGACTCTTTGCGACCCCATGAATTGCAGCACGCCAGGCCTCCCTGTCCATCACCATCTCCTGGAGTTCACTAAAACTCACGTCCACTGAGTTGGTGATGTCATCCAGCCATCTCATCCTCTGTCGTCCCCTTCTCCTCCTGCCCCCAATCCCTCCCAGCTTCAGAGCCTTTTCCAATGAGTCAACTCTTCACATGAGGTCGCCAAAGTACTGGAGTTTCAGCTTCAGCATCATTCCTTCCAAAGAACACCCAGGGTTGATCTCCTTTAGAATGGACTGGTTGGATCTCCTTGAAGTCCAACGGACTCTCAGGAGTCTTGTCCAACACCACAGTTCAAAAGCATCAATTCTTCGGCACTCAGCTTTTTTCACAGTCCAACTCTCACATCCACACACGACTACTGGAAAAACATAGCCTTGACTAGACAGACCTTTGTTGGCAAAGTAATGTCTCTGCTTTCAACATGCCATCTAGGATGGTCATAACTTTTCTTCCAAGGAGTAAGCATCTTTTAATTTCATGGCTGCAGTCACCATCTGCAGTGATTTTGGAGCCCAAAAAAATAAAGTCTGACACTGTTTCCACTGTT
>SJYF01002196.1:792164-830781 GCA_006410515.1 Procapra przewalskii
GGCAGGGACAGGCAGCATCAACAAACAGAAACAGCCAGCTCAGGAAATGGCTTCTATCCATGGCCTGAAATGCTTCTCATCTTCCTCAAGATGCCACAGCAGCCATGGGCACGAGCAAAAAGGATTCAGCCACACAGAATCTCTTGGCCACAGTGGTGCTGCGTCTCCTCTCCCACCAAGACACACCAAGGACGTCAGGGGGCACAGATGGAGAGGAGATAGCTACAGCCCCTATCCATCCAATACAGTCTTGTCATCCATGTGGGATGACACCACCACCTCTCACCAAGAGACCCTGAGCCTGGGGAAATCCCTTCTCCTCCGCAGCAGAGAGAGAGACAAGTAAGAGTTCTGGTAGCATGACATAAACCAACAGACCAAAAATCAGCGCAGAGGCCCTGTGAATCAAATTGTCATTGGAACTGAGGCCAACAAAGGTAGGCCAGGACCTATGTGCTAAATCTAAACAGGGTTACCATCTGCTAGAATAAAAGATATCAATATGGCCTGCATTCTCCTAATATAAAAGACAAAGTATCAAGGAAACAATCAAAAACTATCCATCATCCAAAGAATCAAAACACCGACAATGTGAATTAGAAAAGACAACCAACCGACACGATCCTAAGATTAACTCAGACAGAGAACAGTGAAGCTCCAGCACTGCGGCCACCTCATGCCAACAGCTGACTCACTGGAAGACTCTGTGCTGGGAAGGATTAGGGGCAGGAGGAGAAGGGGACGACAGAGGTTGACGTGGCCGGATGGCATCACTGACTCGATGAACGTGAGTCTGAATGAACTCAGGGAGATGGTGATGGACAGGGAGGCCTGGCGAGCTGTGATTCATGGGGTTGCGAAGAGTCGGACACGACTGAGCGACTGACTGAACTGAACAATTATTTCAAGCACCAGACATAAAAATGCTTCAACAATCAATTTCAAATTCTCTTCAAACAAATGGAAATTATAAAACTTAAAAATACAACATTAGAAACAAAACCTCACTGGATGGGATCTATGTGAAAGTGAAAGTCACTCAGCAGAGTGAAAATGACAGAGGACAGAATGAGGGAAATTAAGAACAAATAAATAGTATTTACACAGTCTCAATACAGAGAATAGACACTGGGGAAAAAAAGCCTAAAATAATTATGTAAAACTAACAACAGAGCATCTGTATCAACGGAGTGCTGAAAATGGATAAAAAAGAGGTGTGTGTGAAAGAGTACTTAAAGAAATTATTACTAAAAGCTCCCTAAATTTGGTGACTCAAAACCCAACAGATTCAAGCTTAGTGACTACCAAACAAGTTAAACTCAAAGAAATCATACCAAGATACTTCATAATTAAACCTCTGAAAACTAAAGACAAAGAAAAAACTTGAAAGCAGCCAAAGAAAAATGATGCATTACCTATGGAGAACATCAATCTGAATGACAGCAGACTTCTAATCAGAAACTATGAAAGCTGAATGGAAGTGGTACAATAGTCTTCAGGTACTAAAATGCATCAACAAGGAATTCTCTATCCAATAAAAACTACCTTTCAGAAATAAAGGAGAAATAAAGACATCATAAGATGAAATCTTAAGACTGCCTATAGGAAGGTCCTAAAACAAAAAGGAAATTAAAAAAAAGAGAAACCTGGAACAGCAGGAAGGAAGGAAAAAAAGGGCAAAAATATGGGTATGTTCAATAAGCTATCCTTACCATCAGAAGTCTTAGAAAACAGTACTTGATAATTTAAACAAAAAGTTTAACACCATCAGATACTCAGGACATGATTTTTTGTGAAGTTAATTTGTGCTTTTATTTGCCAATCTAATTTGACTATAGTGACCTGCAAACTTTATCTAAAAAATACATTTTACATCACAATCCAACAAACACACGTGCATATATAAGGACATGACACTTAAATTGCTGGGGGAGAAAGCAAAGTAAAGGAACCAAAATTTGTGGAAACCAAGTTTTCACAAACCACTCCATATAGTAAAATACTGATACCAATACACTATGGTGATACCCAGAGCAAACACTACAAAAACTATACAAAGGCCTACCCTAAAAACCACTATAGCTCTATCACAAAACATTCAAGCAAAAGGAAGGCAAAAAGAGAAATATAAGAAACAGAAAAACAGATGAATAAAGTGGTACACTTAAACACTAACGTATCAATAATTACCTTGAATGGCCTAAATATACCAACCAAAAGACAGAGATCGACAGACTGAATAACGGAAAAACATGATCCAACAGCAACCCACTTCAAATTCAACACAGATAGGCTGAATGCTAATACGATGCAAATATTTATCCACAAAAAGCACAAGTGGCTACACTAGTCTACTAAAGGAGACTCCGGAGCAAAGAGTTAATAAAAGAAATATCTGCCTGAAGACATAGGGATCCTAAATGTATATATACCACATTACTGAGCTTTAAAATGTATAAGGCAAAAACTGGTAGATGAGAACTTGGAGCGAAATCTATTGCGAAAGAGGTGGCACATTTTCAAAAAATATCTCCTAAAATCAACTACTTAGAAGATTACTAACACAGTTACTCTTACAGGTAATGACAGGGAAGGAGAAACCATACCTGTGCACTTGAGGGCCAAACAGTAAAAATGGGCTCCTTATTAACTCCTCCTGTAGAACCCTCAACAGTTCTACAAGAAAAAATACTGCCCCCATTTTACAGCAGAGGAAATTAGGGCTTACAGTTTAAGTTTCCTAAGATCAAACTGCTAGTATGTAAATGAACCAAGATTCAATTCAGCTCCGTAACATATATAATAAGTACTCTTTTGACTATATGGCCTCTCAAACAGCCCAAACCAAAAATGATTCTAAAATTTGAATCCTGAAGCAACTGGGTACTAAAATCCGTACTTCTGTGTGCTAAAGGCAGACTGCTTCTACAATCCTTCAGAAATAAAAATTTAACAACTATTTCCCCTTTTTATAGGTTTCTTTTCTTAACCACTGTATCATAGGGGTAGTCTTCCCTTTGGGTAAGAAGTTAAATACGAACTAAATCCAACTAGGGTATGAGACTTCCATTTTCAATCAAAGGTCTCCACTTTTAAATTCTACCATTTAATAACTGTGCTCACATGAAACAATTCAACCTTTCTGAATCTCCCGTTTCCCACTGTTAAAGAGCAAAAATTATTGTCAACAAAAGGTACTTTGTAGATACACGTTTAAGTAAAAAGTGTTCTCAGGAAACAAACTGAAATGTCTTCACGTGCTCTTCCACTTGTGAAGTGACTCCCAACAAGATCTGCATTTCTAAGCCTGACTAGGAGTTGTGTCTGCCATCTTCACGATCTCCTGGAGACGCTGCAAGTTTCGGAGACTAACTGCGAGACGGGCGCCGTGGGACCCATCCTGCTTGCGCTGATAGAGACAGCCCCCTCTCCGCCGAGCCCGGCCGGGGCGCTCCGGGGCGGGGGACCCCCCGCAGCGCCGACGCCCTGCCCAGGTCCGGGCGCGCCTGGACGGCCCCCGTCGGGCCGGCGAGGAAGGGCGCCGGGGCGGGAGGCTGGGGCGGCCCCATCGTTACCTGCTGGGCCGGTCGGCCCCCGGCCCGGGCCCCGCTGCGCTGAAGTAGGCCGCGCGTTTACGGCTGGCCGCGGCCACGGCTGCCGCGCTGCGTACCGGGTACAGAGGGATCTGGTCCGCCATGCTCTGGCCGCCACCTTCCAGCCCCTCCCCGATCCCCCTCGGTTCACCGCCTTTCCCCGCCCTCTCCCCTCAGCGCCAACCCGGCTGAGGCACCGCCCGCGCGCCTGCCCCTCCACCGTGCGTCGAGGCCTGATGGCGTCACCACGCGTCGGAGCCCGATGATGACACCACCGCGAAGGTGAGGCGCGAGGGGGCGGAGGCTTCCGAGGCCCCGCCCCCGGCGCGGCAGGGCCCGGTGACGTCATTCTGCGGCGAGGGCGCGAAGAGGGAGGTGGCGGCGTTCAGAGGCACAACTCCGTCGGCGACCAATGACGTCCCTGGGCGGTGAAGGCCCGAGCGGAAGCCGTGTGCTCCAAGCGAGGCGGGAAGCAGGCCTTTCTTGAGCGCTCCTGGGCCGAGGCGCTGACCTGTTGGTCTGGAGTGCGGCAGATGCTGCCCGGCCGCTCTGCCCCTGCCCGAGGAGGCCTCCTGAGAGCCAGATGGAGGGCACTGAAGGCCTTGCCGCATGGGAACCTGGCCCACCTCGTTAGCGCAGTGCGCAACCTGCGCGCCTCGCCCATGCGCACCTGGTGACGAATGAAGCTGGTGGCCAGCGCCTTTTACCACAATAGCGTGACACTTGAGTGTCCCGCTAGATAACCCCCCTCAACAGCTGACATTGTTACACCAACCAACTAGATAACCACTGTCAACAGCAGACCTTGTTTACACCAACCGGCTAGATAATGATTTTCAACTGACGTTAACACCAACAAGCTGGAACCACTCTCAACAGCTGACATTGTTACTCCAGGTACATAACCACTCCCAGCAACCCTAAAGGATGTAGTTTATTGTCCTACAGGCTTTAACCACTTTTATATATAACCCAACAATCTCACCCTAACATTCCTATGTTAAATCGCCTCTAAACACATAGGTCCTGAAATACTGTGAGCAGCTCTTAATATCTTTCACACCGTATCTTCCCTCTTAATTACTTGCATAAAAATGTTGTCACATCTTTGTTATATATCTTCATGGAAGTTGTTTTACCTCTCAAAAATTATAATTTAGCAAAAAAGGCAAATTTTCAAATATTGAAGAGCTTCCTTATGTATTTTTGAAAATGGATGACAGGCTATTAAATGGTGGAATTTAAATGCCATTCCATGCATTTGAAAGAGTGATGTCACAGCTCTGTTTTTAAATGTAAACACTTAAATGTTAAAGATGCATCATTTGTAACTATCTACGCTTTACAATAAAAACTGCTGTCAACACGAAGTGTGTGAATGAATACATTTCCAAAATTATTTTAGGGAGTCAGTGAGCAAAAAAGAACTTTGAAGATTGTGCCTGGCAGGCTACAGTCCAGGGGCTGCAAAAGAGTTGGCCACAACTTAGCAACTAAAGAACAACAAATTGTAATAATCAGTTTAAAAAGCTACCACCAAAAAATGAATCTTGTAAAAATCCATCTTTAAATCTATCTTTTATAGGACAATTTTAACATTTATTATTTCTTACTGATGCTTTCCTTGCTTTGCTCTCGTGGAACTCTCCCTTGAGAGAAATGCATTCTTTCTCTCAACAGGTGAAAGGGTAAGTGAAGTCGCTCAGTTGTGACCGACTCCTTGTGGCCCAATGGCCCAATGAACTGTAGCCTACCAGACTCCTCCATCCATGGGATATTCCAGCCAAGAGTACTGGAGTAGGTTGCCATTTTCTTCTCCAGGACTCAGTGGGTAGTGAAGTTAAACAAAAAGTCTCTGTACTGCCATACCCTCTAACATACATCTGGATTCAGAATATCCTAGCTTCACTAAAACACAGCATATTTCATCCCTTGACTAGAAATATATTTTAAAGGGGAATGATTAAATACCTTTATTATAAAGGAGAAAAATGTAACTACAACAATAAGATTTTTTTTTTCAATTCACCACTTAAAGTGAAAATGTTGGTCACTCAGTCCTGTCCAGCTCTTTGCAACCCTATGGGCAATAGCCTGCCAGGCTCCTCTGTCCATGGAATTCTCCAGGCAAGAATACTGGAGTGGGTTGCTCTTCCCTTTTGCAGGGGATCTTCCTGGCCCAGGGATTGAACCTGGGTTTCCTGCACTGCAGGCAGATTCTTTACTGTCTGAGTCACCCTCAGATGGTTAAGATGGGGTGGAGGGGGACTAGAATAAGGGTTTTTTTCAATTCACCAGTTAAGGCTCTCACATTATAGCAAGTTCATAATTTAAAACTAATATATTTTTGAGGGGTAATTTATTCTAGCTTCTCATAGTCTGAAAGAATTTAAGTCAACCACAAAAAATGTGTGTGTGCATGCATATGAGTGGGTACATATATACATGGCATTTATTTTTTGCCACATGCAACTTCAACCGTACTCAGGAAATCCTGATAACTGGAAAAAGAATTTCAGGTTGTTTGGAATCCGGCTGTTTAGATCAATGTAGAGAGTTCATAGTTTTAGAGCATTCATAGTTTCCTTTGAACCACTCATTCAATTACTGCTTTGTAATGAGCCATCGATGTTTCAACTATTCTATCAAAATGGGGGAAAAATATAGTTAGTAACTTCTCGTGGAGAGTTTCAAAGGGTTAGCTAAAGAATAAACTGGAATCAAACTACTCTTTGGAGTCGTTATAGCTGGTTGGAATTTGGAATCAGTAAGTCTGTTCTGTATCAGTAGCTGAATGGCTGATAAGGTCTTTCTACCCATAATTTTAAAGTCTACCTTTCTAGTCACAATACCATCGTCTCAATAATGAGATGCCACATCTGACACACCCTGTCCACATCCCCAGCAGCCCCTGGTGTCCAGTGTCCCTTTTCCTAGGATGGGGCCTCCTTGCCTGGCCCTGGGCTGTCAGTGGCCCTTCCCTCCACAGCCCCCTGGGCGCTGCACACATGTCCTGGCCCCATAATTTCCTGCTTGTCACAGCTACACTTAGGGATCTGAACAAACTGGAAGAACAGCCCTCCCACTTCACTGGGCTTCCCTGGTGGCTCAGTTGGTAAGGAATCCACCTGCAATGCAGGAGCCCTGGGTTCAATCCCTGGGTTGGGAAGACCCCCTGGATAAGGGAAAGGTTACCCACTCCAGTGTTCTGCCCTGGACAGTTCCATGGAATGTGTAGTCCATGGGGTTGTGAAGTCTATTCCTGTGAAATTTTTATTTCAGAAATTTTGGGAGGTTTTGGTTCTAAAATTGCATTTAGTTTTTTAAAAATTGTGTCAGTATCTCTGATGAGATGTCTTGTTTTCCATTTATTTAAAACATACTTGTTTCACTTCACAGACAATAGTTACAACATTCACTTCAAAGTCTTGCCTGTGGGTTCCATCTTGGGTTCATACTGAGATATGGCTTCATTGCTTCTCTTTCCTCTTGAGAACAAATTCCATTTTCTTGATACTTTAGATGACAGGTCATTTTGGACTGATCCTGGACATTGTGAATGTTAGGGTGCAGAGATTCTGGATTCTGTTATTGCTATTCAATGAGTGTGTTTCGTATGTTCACAGGATAGTTTTATGGTAAAATTCAGTTTTTCGATGTGAATACCAGTCTTAGTCTAGATCTTATTTCCTTAGCTGAGCTAACTTAAGCCTGTTTCACATACACATGGCTCAGGGTCTGTCAGAGACCACTGGAGGATCCCATGAACTTTCCAACCCAAACCCTGTAGGCATTTCATAACCCAAGGTCACCTGTGTTTTCCAGCCTCATGGGAAAGTGAGTGCCTCCTTGCCTCCCCTATGGGACTCCAGCATGCAAGACACACAGTGAGGGTCTTGAAGATGTCCTGGGGGCTGTGTTTCTCACCCCACCCAGCTGATCTCTGAATTAATTCACCTGTAATATAGCTTCCATCGCACGTCCAACTCTAGTGATGATTAGTGGTGCTGCCTTGGATGTTTGCAAGCCTGAGGCTCACAGCACCCCTCCCTCACAATGGCCTGTTTTCCCACCATACTCACCGAACATGCAAGAGAGGAGAAGCAGCAGTTATTGTTGATAACCATTATGTTAGGTCTAACTTTCAGCTACATCTGAAAGGACAAGCGTGATGGTCCTGGAGCTGCACATTGAACACAGGTGCTTTCCTGCGACACCCTCCCCCTAATTCTGAGCCCTTCTTCCTGGGAAGGATGGTTAGAATTTGTCACCACAGAAAAGACACTGCACTTGCTGTTGACATTCTTTAGTCTGATAAATTACTTGTTTTTATTATGCTAAAGACAGTTTCCATTAAACTTTCATACTGTAAGCATCTTCGTTTAAGTTGAGATGGAAAGGGGTGGAAGTCTTGATGATGGACAGAAACGTGAGTCCTGAAGACCATGTCCATGACTGTATGTAGAATAAAAGTCAAGGCTTTGGTGTCTGGTCACCTTTGTCCCTGTTCAGGGTGCCCCATGTCCACTTGACCGTCATCCCATGGGGCGCACAGGCCCTTGTGGACTCAAACACAGTCACCATCACTCTGCACCCCTGAAGGACAGAGCATGGACCTTGTGGGGCAGAGGCCACCTCTGGGTATTTTTAAGTTGGTGCAAACACCAATTTAGTGTTAGTTGGACCAACTTAGTGTTTAGTTGGTAGCTTTAGACAATGAGTTTTAAATCATTAGAACCTGGTTCAAGCACATTTTATTAACAGGAATCATTACAATCAACACATTTTTGCCAATGAGAAACAAGTTCATTTACTCCCATAGCATAAAATGAACAAATTCTTGGAAAGCATTTTCTGCATCCTGCTGATTGTGGACGTGTTTTCCCTGCAAAAAGTTGTTGAGATGCTTGAGGAAGTGGCCATCAGTTGGCGAGAGATCAGGTGAATATGGCAGATGAGCCAAAACTTCTTAGTCCAATCATTCAATTTTTGAAGCATTTGTTGTGTGATGTGTGGTTGGACATTGTCTTGGAGGAAAATGGGGCACTTTCTATTGACCAATGCCAGGTGCAGGCATTGCAGTTTTCAGTGTATCTTACTGATTTGCTGAGCATACTTCTCAGATGTAATGGTTTTACTGGGATTCAGAAAGCTGTAGTGGATCATTCCAGCAGCCAACCACCAAACAGTGCCCATGACCTTTTTCTGTTGCAAGTTTGGCTTAATGACTCAGATAACCATGATGCTGTGATCACTGACCTAGAACCAGACATCCTGGAGTCCAAAGTCAAGTGGGTTTTAGGAACCATCTCTACAAACAAAGCTAATGGAAGTGATGAAATTCCAGCTGAGCTATTTCAAATCGTAAAAGATGATGTTGTGAAATTGCTGCACTCAATATGCCAGCAAATTTGGAAAACTCAGCAGTGCCACAGGACTGGAAAAGGTCAGCTTTCATTCCTATCCCAAAGAAAGGCAACACCAAACAGTGTTCAAACTACTGCACCATAGCACTCATCTCACACGCTAGCAAAGTAATGCTCAAAATTCTCCAAGCCAGATTTCAATAGTATGTGAACCATGAACTTCCAGATGTTCAAGCTGGATTTAGAAAAGGCAGAGGAACTGAGATAAAATTGCCAACATCCATTGGATCATCAAAAAAGCAAAGGAATTCCAGAAAAACATCTATTTCTGCATTATTGACTATGTCAAAACCTTTGTGTGGATCACAACAAACTGGAAAATTCTTCAAGAGATGGGAATACCAGACCACCTGACCTGCCTGTTGAGAAATCTGTATGCAGGTCAAGAAGCAACAGTTATAACTGGACATGGAACAATGAACTGGTTCCAAATTGGGAAAGGAGTATGTCAAGGCTGTATATTGTCACCTTGCCTATTTAACTTATATGCAATTTAATGTACATCAGGCAAAATGCTGGGCTAGATGAAGCACAATCTGGAATCAAGATTGCTGGGAGAAATATCAATAACCTTAGATATGCAGATGACTCCTCCCTTATGGCAGAAAGTGAAGAGGAACTAAAGAGCAAGAACTTGATGAAAATGAAAGAGGAGAGTGAAAACGCTGGTTTTAAACTCAACTTTCAAAAAATGAAGATCATGGCATCCGGTCCCATCACTTTATGGCAGATAGATGGGGAAACAATGGAAACAGTGACAGACTTTATTTTCTTGGGCTCCAAAATCACTGCAGATGGTGACTGAAGCCATGAAATTAAAAGACACTTGCTCCTTGGAAGAAAAGCTGTGATCAACCTAGACATCATATTAAAAAGCAGAACATTACTTTGGCAAAAAAAAAAAAAAAAAGTCAGTCTAATCAAAGCTATTATTTTTCCAGTAGTCATGTATGGATGTGAGAGTTGGACTATAAAGAAAGCTGAGTGCTGAAGAATTGATGCTTTTGAACTGTGGTGTTGGAGAAGACTCTTGAGAGTCCTTGGACTGCAAGGAGATCAAACCAGTCAAACTTAAAGGAAATCAGTCCTGATTATTCATTGGAAGGACTGATGCTGAAGCTGAATCTCTAATAATTTGGCCACTTTATGTGAAGAACTGACTCACTGGAAAAGATCCTGATGGTGGGAAAGATTAAAGGCAGGAGGAGAGGGGGGTGACAGAGGATGAGATGGTTGGATGGCATCACCGACTCGATTTACATGAGTTTGAGGAAGCTCTGGGAGTTGGTGATGGTCAGGGAAGCCTGGTGTGCTAAATTTCATGGGGTCACAAAGAGTTGGACATGACTGAGCGACTGAACTGAACTGAACCGAACTGAACTTGGCCTTGGGAAGTGCTTTGAAGCTTCTTCTCAGTCCAACCACAGAGATACTCATCGCTGGTTGTTACATAAAATCCACTTCTTGTCACACGTTACAATCAAGAAATGGTTCATTGTTGCATAGTATAAAAGAAGTTGACACTTCAAAATGATGATTTTAAAAATTTTTCTGTCATCCCCTGGAGAAGGAAATGGCAACCCACTCCAGCGTTCTTGCATGGAAAAATCCCATGGATGGTCCTCAGGATCATGAAGAGTTGGACACAACTGAGTGACTTCACTTGCACTTTCTCATGAGGCACCCACCTATTTTCACCTTTCCAATTTGCTTCAAATGCCAAATGACCATAGAATGGTCAACAGTGGTCAGCAATTTCTTGCATAGTTGTAGGAGGATCAGCTTCGATGATTCTCTCAGTTGGTTGTTGTCAATTTCCAATGGCCAGCCACTGGGCTCCTTATTTTCAAGACTCTCATTTCCTTTGCAAAACTTCTTGAACCACAACTGCACCGTACATTGGTTAGCAGTTCCTGGGTCAAATGTGTTGTTGATGTTGTGAGTTGTTTCTGCTGCTTTATGACTCATTTTGAACTCGAATAAGAAAATCGCTCAAATTTGTTTTTTGTCTAACATCATTTCCCTAGTCTAAAATAAAGTAAACAGTAATAAATCATTAGAAAAATGCATACAGCAATAAATGTGCATTAAAATGATGTATAACATAACCATATTAAATAAGAATGTATTCCATTATCAAACAGCAAAGTTCAGCAATGCAAAACCAAAATTACTTTTTTTACCAACCTAATATTTTCAGCAGCGTTCAGAAGTTAATCATAAGAAGCTTTATGAAACATGCTACCCATATCACAAATCACCTCTGAAAGCCAGATGCTCAAGAGAAACCACAAAATTTGAGGAACAACCCAAAAAAAGCACTCAGTGTTTTCTTTTTAAAAGCATCTAAAAAGAAGGAAATTCTCCTTCCTTCCCTAGAATAGTGCCAGTTCCTTGTGGAGGCAGAATGATGAAGTGGTTGTGGGCATGGGCTCGATAAAAGGTCCTCACCCCACCTCGGCCCCATGCCCTGAGCTCACAGGCCCTCCTGAGCCTGGGCTCCTCGTCTGTTTGACAGGGAGACAGCACCGGCCCCACCCCGCCCCAGGGCTTTGTGAGATGTCCACAGGATTTGGCCTAGTCCTGGTACAAAGTAAGTGATTTTAAGGTGGGGCTCTTACTCTCTTTTTGCAGTTGCTGAAAAGCAAAAGTGCCCTCCTCACCCCAAAACCGTCTTTGGAAGAGTCAGCAGTGGCCCAATGTGCACTAGTTAGGATGTGATCAGGAGTGCAGGGGAATGAGGGAGGTCAAGGCTGAGGCTGCCTTTACCCAGATGACCTGGAGGTTTGACCCCCTGGGTGAGACAGCCCTTGCCCTCTGACCTCCTGCAGCACTTTGGGGCTACTCTCATTCAGGACACAGTGGAAGCTGCCTTTTGCTATGGGTCCAGTGGTCTTTTTCATCCTGTCCAGAAAGGACCTGCATCTTGTCTGTTTCCTCTAGTGACCACCATGGTCTCACCCATACCAAGAGGTTAACAAATATTTGTTGTATAAATTATGAAGTTTTTTTCTCTCTTCCTTGTATTTATTGATAGTATTGATCCTCAGCATATAGCAGAAACACGCATTCCATGTGTTCTGTTATATACTAATGTTCAGGTTAGTCGCTTAGTCATGTCCCACTCTTTGTGACCCCATGAACCGCAGCACACCAGGCCTCCCTGTCCATCACCAACTCCCAGAGTTTACCCAAACTCATGTCCATTCAGTCGGTGATGCCATCCAACCATCTCATCCTCTGTCGTCCCCTTCTCCTCCTGCCTTCAATCTTTCCCAACATCAGTCTTTTCAAATGAATCAGCTCTTCGCATCAGGTGGCCAAAGTACTGAAGTTTCAGCTTCAACATCAGTCCTTCCAATGAACACCCAGGACTGACTTCCTTTTGGATGAACTGGTTGGATCTCCTTGCAGTCCAAGGGACTCTCAAGAGTCTTCTCCAACACCACAGTTCAAAAGCATCAATTCTTCGGCACTCAGCTTTCATGCGAGTAGACCTGGGTTCAATCCCTGGGTCAGGAAGATCCCCTGGAGAAGGAAATGGTAACCCACTCCAGTATTCTTGCCTGGAGAATCCCATGGATGGAGAAGCCTGGTAGGCTACAGTCCAGGAGATCGCAAAGAGTCGGACACGACTGAGCGACTTCACCTCACCTCACATCCATACATGACTACTGGAAAAACCATACCCTTGTCTAGACAGACCTTTGTTGACAAAGTAATGTCTCTGCTTTTAATATGCTGTCTAGGTTGGTTATTGGAGAACGCAATGGCAACTGACTCCAGTACTCTTGCCTGGAAAATCCCATAGACAGAGGAGCCTGGTAGGCTGCAGTTCATGGGGTCGCGAAGAGTCAGACACTCATTGAGCGACTTCGTTTTCACTTTTCACTTTCATGCATTGGAGAAGTGGCAACCCACTCCAGTGTTCTTGTCTGAAGAATCCCAGGGACAGTGGAGCCTGGTGGGCTGCCATCTATGGGGTTGCACAGAGTCGGAAACAACTGAAGCAACTTAGCAGCAGCAGCAGCAACAGGCTGTTCATAAGTTTTCTCCCAAGGAGTAAGCGTCTTTTAATTTCATGGCTGCAATCACCATCTGCAGTGATTTTGGAGCCTAAAAAAATAGTCAGCCACTGTTTCCAGTTTTCCCATCTATTTGCCATGAAGTGATGGGATCGGATGCCATGATCTTAGTTTTCTGACTGTTGAACTTTAAGCCAACTTTTTCACTCTCCTTTTCACTTTCATCAAGAGGCTCTTTAGTTCTTCACCTTCTGCCATAAGGGTGGTGTCATCTGCATATCTGTGGTTATTGATATTTCTCCTGGCAGTCTTGGTTCCAGCTTGTGCTTCATCCAGCCCAGGGTTTCTCATGATGTATTCTGCATAGAAGTTAAATAAGCAGGATGACAATATACAGCCTTGACATACTCCTTTTCCTATTTGGATCCAGTCTGTTTGTTCTATGTCTAGTTTTAACTGTTGCTTCCTGACCTGCATACAGGTTTCTCAAGAGGCAGGTCAGGTGGTTTGGTATTCCCATCTCTTTAAGAATTTTCCATAGTTTGTGGTGATCCACACAGTCAAAGGCTTTGGCATAGTCAAAAAAGCAGAAATAGATGTTTTTCTGGAACTCTCTTGCTCTTTCGATGACCCAGCAGATGTTGGCAATTTGATCTCATAGTTCGAATAGGAAAAAGGAGTCCAAAATGGCAGTGGCTAAAAGCCAAAGAAAGGAAAAAGCCCGTGAAAATTGATCAAAAAAAAATCCACATGCTGAAGTGAGAACTTCATGTGAAACAAACATGCCCCCTTCTTGGCCAGGCCAGTTTGCATAGGGCAGGCTCAAGGAGGAAGCCAAGCCTGACTGAGCCCTCTCCTTCGGGGTTGGCCCATCCTCATGCAAAAGAAAGTGTGTACTTTCCTTTGCTTGCCGAATAAAATTCTGGGCTGTAATCAAGCTGTAACACTGGTCCACTATTGCAAATCTTTGCTGTGGCAAGACAGAACCAAGGAAATTATACACTCCCTCGACACTATTATTGTTTACCTGAATGCTAACTTTTCTCCTGTTGTGCTCAGTCGCTTAGTCGTGTCTGACTCTTGGTGACCCCATGGACTGTAGCCCACTAGGCTCCTCCATTCATGGGATTTTGCAGGCAATAATACTAAAGTGGGTAGTCATTTCCTTCTCCAGGAACTTTTCCTGACCCAAGGATTGAACCCACATCACATGAGTCTCTTGTATTGGCAGGTGGATTCTTTACCACTTGGTTTTTAATGTTTTTCCTATATTAGATGTGGAATATATCTGCTTTGATTTTAACAGTCAAATAAAAATAAACCAAATGCTGAAAACTCTTTTTCCTTTGGAGTTTTCAGACAGTCTAAGCTTACCAAGTTGTTATAAGTGAGAGATTCCAGATGTGCTTGATATACTTGTAAAATCAGAGTTGACATGCAGGGCCCAGGCACTGTGAGTGGCTGGCCCAGGGACAGCTAGCCTGATGGCTGGCAGGAACACAGCCTCTCTGGGAAAAATTTTCAGATTTCTTCATAGAGGCTCGCCGGTGTTCAGCCACCCTCATTGCCAGGGGCTTACTTTCGTACAGAGGCTTCACATCAACTTTCCATCCAGCCACAGTCTTGGGTGGGCTTCCATTAGAATGAGGATAGCTGGACAGTGGACACCCCTCCGTGATCTACCCACATTCCCCCTGCATCCCCCTGCCATCCTCTCCTCTTTAAAGAAGAAGCCCCAGGAACTTTGACTTTTCCAACAAGTTTAAGTTTGTTTTATGAAAGCACACTCTACAGATGTTTATTGTTTTCACATGTCATTTTTTATTAATAATTATCCACTCTTCCTACTGAAAAACATTGGCAACATTTTGAAAATTAATTTTTATTGAAGTACAGTTGCTTGGCAAAAAACTTTGCTATAGAAACTTGACATGCATCAGAGACCATGACAAATTTATTTTCAGATGTATTTTAAGGTATGATGATGGCTTTATTAAAATCTAGGAGCCAACAGAGCTCATCATCTAAGAGTTGATGCTCCAGAAGAAGCTGGCAGGCTTTCATCTCTCCTTTCCTTCTTACCTGCAGATGAAGAAGTGAAGTGTTAGTTCTTCAGTCATGTCCAACTCTAAAACTCCATGGGCTGTAGCTTGCCAGGCTCCTCTGTCCATGAAGTTCTCCAGGCAAGAATTCTGGTGTGGATTGCCATTTCCTCCTCCAGGGGATCTTCCCGACCCAGGGACTGAACCTCTCCAGGTCTCCCACGTTGCAGGCAGATTCTTTACTGTCTGAGGCACTAGGAATGCCTATGAATTCCAGCAAATTTTAAACTCTGAGTATCAGCTCTCTTACCTGAGGGATGGGAATAATAATAGTACTGATTTCAAAAGATCTCTGTGAGAACAAAGTACAAGAATGCATCCTGAGCACTCGGAGTGCACTGGACCCAGAAGCACATGTACGGTGACCCTGTTGAGTACTTTCGGGCTCCGTCTGCCTTGAGTTCCTTGTCTCAGATACTGGTAGGATAAGCAGTGACCCGGCAGGCCTGCCTCGCAGGAGGGACTGCAGGGCAGGGTGTCCCTAGCAGGCCTCCCCTCAGGAGGGACTGCAGAGCGGAGTGTCTCCATCAGGCCTGCCTCGCAGGAGGGACTGCAGGGCGGGGTGTCCCCGACAGGCCTGCCCCGCAGGAGGAACTGCAGGACAGGGCATCAGACCGTCACCGTTATCGCTGGACACTGAGGCTTCCCCAAGGCCTGAGAATCACAGGGACACCCACTGCATTAGAGAACCTTCTTCTGTCCCCCCTTTATAGAAAGTTGCTGGAACATTCCATCACTTAGAATTCATTAATGCTTCTTCCTTCAGAAAAGAGGGAAGCAGAGCTCCTTCCCTTAAAAAAAGGCTCAGAATTAAAAATCCTTATTAAAGAATATTAATACTCATGAACTAAGAAAAACAAAAGAAGAAATTGCCTGGAATAAATTCAGATCACCCTTTGATTCTGCCCACTGAGACGTGTAAGCAACAGAGCCATTAAACAGAGGTGGTGTGGGCTGGAAGAGAGGCTCTGACGCCCACCCAGGGAACCTCTGCCCCTTTGGCCCCTAGCCTTGGTGAGTGCTCACCTGGTCTCAGTCAACTTGGATAATTGTGGGACATGGATGGGCACCCAAATGAATATCATAGGTTATCAGCCTTTCCTTCCCAAGAGAAAAGAAATGATGGTGTGAAAGGATCAAGGTAAGCAAAACAAAACTACAGGCGCTGGGAAAGTCGGATTAATAGCCTGTGTTGCAAGAGGCCATACTGTTTCAAAAACACTTCTCATATAATTAAAATGTAAGACGTGTCCATTATGAAGTATGTTTGAGAGTATTGACTCAAATACCTGTGGACAGAACACCTATTATTAAATATGTTTATAAAGGTTAGAAAAAAACTGTGGACATAGATGCAACTTCCTTTTCAATATTTGAGCTTCAGCATGTCCTCCTCGGAGAGTAGGAGCAGTGGAAGGACATTCAAAGAAACCTCTGGGAGCCCTGCCTCTTATTTTGTTCGCTCTCTGGCCATCCCCGTGGGAGCCACACAAGCATATTGCCAGCCTCTCTGGGAGAGTCACCTTGTCATGGGGTCATATGGAACAATGACGTTCATGGAGATCACAGGACCTCGGGGACGCCATGCCACAGAGATCCCACAGAAAGTCAGCAACATACAGCCAGGCAGCAGCCCACGTGTGTGTGCTAAGTTGCTTCAAATCATGTCTGACACTTTGTGACCTCATGGACTGTAGCCCACCAGGCTCCTCCATGGGTGTCTCCAGGCAACAACACTGGAGTGGGTTGCCACTCTCTCCTATAGGGGATCGTCCCAACCCAGGGATCGAACCCTTGTCTCTTACATCTCCTGCACTGGCAGGCGGGTTCTTTATCACTAGTGCCACCTGGGAAGCCCAATTACTATTTTAATTATTACTCATTCAATGATTAGTAATCACTTAGCTATTTAATCTGGTGGGCCGTGCTAGGTGGGTGATTAGGACAAGGAATAACCAGGGCTTGAATGAAACCAGAAGCAAATATGGCACCTTCACCTGTGCCTGCGTGGCACCTTCTGAGGCCAGGTGAGGGCTCAGGGGAGGCAGGCGGTTGGCTGAGCGGCCAGGGGAGCACCTCCCTGGCCCAAGTGGAGCGGCTCTGAGGGGCAGCGTGGCCTGTAGGTGCTGTGGGCGTGGCGACACGCCAAGTTGGTTTTTCCTATGATTTACACAGTCACCATAACTCACACAGAAATGCATCTTCAGGCAGAAATTTTTCTTAATAACAGGAATGAGAGCAAGAGGGAGAAAGGCTCTCTACACAGTGGCACCGTTGGCAGCACCCTGGCCTCCTCTTGCGGTCGGATTCCATTTCTTCCTCCTACAAACCCAACTGACCCAGCATAAAGAGCCACCCGTTAGCGAGGGATGCTCCATCACTGCCACTCTGAGCAGGTGAACGAGGCAATTGTGAGAAGCACTCTCAATGCCTGTTGCAGCCAATCTAGCTGCAAGATTAAGGCGACTGCATTGTTTTCATTTTGCTTTGTTTTCTACATCATGTTTCATGACAGAAAATCAAAAATAGAATATGGATCTGAAGACCACGTTTGGCGTATGTGCTAGGAAGAAGCATCATAAACTGGGCATTAATTCAGATTTTCAGCTATAATGCCAACAGCTTTTTATCAAATGAGAGTCAGCCCACACACGTGTAAACCATCTGACAGCGCTGCACATGCTTCTGTAAACAGCCACGTCAGGCAGCGTCTCCCCACGAGACGCAGGAGCCGCTGGGCCAGGCTGTGAGTGCTGGGGGCAGTTCTCAGAGCATTTGTCCTGTCACCTCCAATCCCCTGGCGGGGGGGGGGGGTGCTGGGTGCCCTGCGCTCTCGGCGGGCTCTTCATGTCTGTCTGCATGGTGAGCAGCTGGGACACAAGGGCCATCCCTGGCCCGGGGAAGGGGGCAGCCGGCCGCCTCCCTGTTCTGAGACTCAGGCGTCCTGGCTCAGGGTCCCTCTCCCACGTGTGCAGCTGTCACCAGTGGGGACGGGGCTTAGAGACCTGGGGCCAAAGGTTGGCCGCTGGTGCAGGTGATGAGCAGTTCCACACGTCTGACCCAAGAGCCATTGTCTCCTACTGGTGCCCTGGACCCAGCACCTGTCCTGGGCAATGTGTGAGCTTGTGAGCAGGTGGATGGACGCTCAGATGGTCAGAGCTGCTGACAGGACCTACTAGGTTCTGGAGCATTAAGCACTTAATCTGCAAAATACCCTGATGTTACTTCCAACACCTGCAACCACAGGGGCCTCCCCTCTTCATCTAGGCGGGAAGCTCGACCCAGGAAGGCCAGCAGCTGTCCAAAGGCAGAGCTGCTGCAGCCAAGGGCACAGCAGGATGGCCATCCCCCCACTGCCCCCCCGTGATGAGCTCCCGTGACACACGGAGGGGATGTGTGTGTGAAATAAATGAGGGCATGAGGGACCCAGCTCAGGGTGGACAAGGACTGAGGGCATCTGGGTCAGGCTGAGGGGACATCACCGAGTGAACACTGGCCAGCAGGGGCGAGGTGGGGTCATATGTGGGCTGGTGTGTCTCTGAGCAGGTTCCAGGCCTGTCTCCACCTGGGAACCCGCAGGACACTCGTCCCTCTGACCCTCTGGCCAGGACAGGCAGCTTCCCTGCGGGGGCCTCTGGTTTCTGGGTGTGCTCGGGGGATGCCCCAGCACTGAGGGCCACTTGCCTCCCAGCCCGGAATCCCTGCTCTTCCAAGTCCACTTGGGTCGGGCAGACTTCTCTGCTGCTGGTGACCACAGAGTAAGCATGGGAATCAAACCAGGGAATCAAACCAGAGAGCCAAGGCCAAGGTGAATGTTAACGTGGTTGCTGCCTGGTGAGATGTTGGTTCATGGGGGGCCAGACCCCCACATGCAGGTGACCCTCAGTGGCGGCCTCAGACTGCCGGGCACTCCACGAGGCTTGCGCAGGTCCCAGACTCTGGCCCAGAGAACGGGACACTGGGCCACAGGGCTTCTCTAGCTGCGAGGCTCTTGCCGCTTGGACTCATACAGTAGGAAGTAGGAAGGGGAGGCACTAAGGACTGGCCACGGTGCCCTGCAGCAGGGTGCGGACACACGTCTACACAGCGGGCCCGCCGCCAGAACCTGGGAGAGAAAAGGGCCACCTCCCCCTCCCCCAACTCTGCCCCAGCTGCCTGGCCCTGGAATGCCTGGACGGTGGGGTAAGATAATGAGTTTCCTTTGTTCCCGAGGCCCTGGGAACCCCCCCGGGTGGGGGAAGTGCAGCTTGGCCTACAGACCAGGTCTGTGAACGAAGCACACACGAGGTCAGGAAAGGAGAGGAGATGCTGGCACCCTGGGCGGACCCTGAAGAGTCCGGGGGGCTGCAGATGGTGAGCTCGGGGGACATGCCTGCACCTTAGGACAAGGTGGCTTTCGCCAGAGCCGTAGTGTGGGGCTCAGGGTTTCCCACCCTTGTTCTGTGGTCCACGCCTGCCAACCAGGCAGACCACACTCCTCTCCAGGAGATGCACGGGGCTCGTGAGCTCATTTAAGGCTCTGAGAAGTCCTGCGGCACAGAAACCTGCCTCAGCTGCCCCGAGTGTGTCCCTGAAGAATCAGATTCCCAGGCTCTCATCCATGCCTGGGGCCACCATCCCTAGTCCATCAGCACATTCTTTCTAGACATGAATTATTTGAGAGCAAGAACTAAAACTGGAGGGTTTCCACCTGGAGATTGTGACTATTGGTCAAAATAAACTGAAAGTTGAGTGGTCCAACACTGAAATTCAAAGTGAGTTAAGGATTGTTTTGGGAAATGCCATTCTGCTAATTTTGCCCTTGAATTTAAGGAATATCTAATACAAAGGCCTGCAGGCCAAGAGGAGCACAGCAATTTAGCTGCAGTTTAGGCTGAAATTTGGTGAAAGGAAGTGGTTTCACTACCAAGACAGGGCTCTTCTCAAAGCATCCTTGGCTCCGAAAGTGGTTGGGAAAGCACACATTTTTAACCTTGAAACCAACAGATGATAAGATGTAGTTGTTTCTTCAGACACCGAAGATCTGATGACTTGAAATAATTCGTAAAGTAGAAGCTGGGGAACTATAATATAACCTGGGACATAACATGCTTGGTTTGGAAAGCAAGTGAAAGTATTACTTGCTCAGTCGTGTCCGACTTTGTGACCCCATGGACAGTAGCCCACCAGGCTCCTCTGTCCATGGGGTTCTCCAGGCAAGAATACTGGAGTGGGCAGCCATTCCCTTCTCCAGGGGGTCTTTCCCACCCAGGGATAGCACCCAGGTCCGTTGCAGAGCAGGCAGATTCTCTACCGTCTGAGCCAACAGGGGTTCCAAGCCTCACTGACATTACCTTTCTAAAGTCATCTTTTAGCAAAATACCCCTGGGATGGTGCCTGTCATTCATGTCCTTCCCAGGAGGGGCCTTCCCGGGTAACACAGCATTTGACAGTCTGTCCTGGTGCGTCTTTGCTTTTTAATTGAAGTAGAGTTGATTTACAGTGTTGTGTTAGTTTCAGGTGTCCTGGAGCGCCTTTGAATCGTCACTTCCAGAATAAAGACCTTCTGTGTGGCCACCTTGGAAGTATGCTCCTTTTTGTCTAAACTCTTTTCCCTGGAGCCGTTTCATATTCCTACAGTGGGTCCCCAGCCTGAAGTTTCATCTTTACTGTTGGCTTTACTTCAGAGTTTAAAACAAACGTGACCTGTATGCAGAAGGCTTTGGCTCTGCTATTATTTCTGTAATCTAGAACATATCTAAGTGCTTCAGTGATGCAAGCACAATATGCTTTCCTCAACAAAACTTGCAATATCTTTTTCTCAACAACTGATTGCACCCATTCTGCTGAAGAGAAAGGTTTTAGGATTGCCTTTTAGGCTAGTTTGTCACAGTTGGGCTAGATTCATGCCATCAAGGCAAAGACAGCTTTGGGTGGAAAATTCCATTTGCACAGCAGTGACTACACACATTCGGTCATAATTCACAAAATGTTAGTATTTCTCTTGGATTTGTCAGAAAAATAAAACCCATGTATTCGTCAAGACAATTGTTTGGTTTGGGGCTGTGCTTTGTGTAGTTAAAGCCATTAATCACGTTTATATCTCTTTTTGAGTTTTCTGTTTATAATTCTTTGGTCACCAAATTATTCTACCTTTCTTTTTCCGTGTCTAGAAAGATGCAATTTCAAAAGTCAGAGGAATCAGTTATCAGGATGGAATGAATCTTTGCCTGTCATGAACTAAATACAATCTTCCTGGGATCTGATTTGGGTAAAGCTACAAAATTAAAATTCTATCCTGGCATTTTGCATCTACTGAAATTTTAAACATTTTTGCAGGACAGAACCACTATAAGTAAAGATGTTATCTTTTGTTTTAGCTTTCTCTAGGTCTGTAGTTTCTTTCTGAATCTTTTTATCAGCTCTAGTTGGACAGTTATATCCTGCCTTTCTATTTCTTTGGTACAGCTAGACTTCTTGTTCTTGATTTCCTGTATGAATCACAAATAATCTCCCCAAAAGTTCAAGAAAAGATTGTAGCTTTTACTAAGTGCTTCTCACCTTAAAAAAATCTGCATTTCATCATTTTGTTACCAAGTAGTTAGTGACCTTTCCCTATGCATATTCATAATCCAAAATCGTTATTAAAATCCATCACTATTATACAAGCAATGCATGCATTCAGTGAATGATTTCCATCGATGAAACCCTCATTATGTTCATTCTTATATATTTATATTCAAATAGGAATTGCTCATTTCAATATATAATAAAGTTTCTATCTCAGGAAATGCAAAAAAATTAATATAAAAATTCTAATATAAAGGGATACATATTACCATCTAGAAATGCTGAAAGAATAATATAAAGTTAATAAATGTAGCATACGGGAAAATAGTAACAGTGAAAGAGACTGCTCTCAAGAGTTGGCAATAGTTTTAGCTAATGCTTATGTGGTCCTCACCGTTCACCATCACTGGTCTGACCTCCTTACAAACGAGCCTATGAAGCAGCCCACTTACCAGCTGAGGAAATGGACATAAAGGTCATGAAACTCGCCGACGGCGACACTGCCAGTAGGTGATGGAGCCTGAATGTGAATCGTGACAGACTTCAGATTTTACGCCCTTCTAACCCTCTAAGTAACTAATGACTCAGAGAAAGAAAGAATGAAAGGGCAAAAGAAGGAAGGAAAAAAGGCAGAGGAACAGAGAGAAAGGAAAAGATGCACGCATAGAGCAGTGGCCTTTGTTTTGACCGTGACTACTTCACACGGAGAGCCTGTCCACACGCACACAGATACAAAGTGAGACTCACATTTCAACTCGCCGTGCCGTGAGGTCTAACATTTTCAATTCCACTTTCTTTCATTAAAAAATGCTGGTTTAGAGCCACTAAATTGATTTCATGACTCGCAAATGGGCTCTGACTTGGATGACTAGTGTTCAGGAAGAAACTCTTAAATCTCTCTGAACACAAATGTAACAGAATGAGTATGTAGTTTTTGTCTGAAAAGGAGAGATATCTATCTGTACTAACTGCTGCTTCTGAAGATGATCAGTGAAAATGTCAGAATCCACTTTTCTAGCATTTGAGTCAATAGGAAATAATAGGATGGATTAAACTTAAATTCTGAAAGACTTATGTGAATGAAATACCTCTGTTACAATTTTGATATGGACAACAAATAAACCCCCACAGCTTAGAATTTGTAATTATTTCTCAAATTATTTTCACCATAAAAGCTGTGAGCAACTTAGTTTTTGATTTATCTATATTACATTTGAGAAGACATCTAGGCAACAGAAATAAAATATTTCATAGATAACTTCTTTTTTTCCAAAACACAAAATCTCAGATGATTTGCTTAGGAAGGAAATGATATTGAAGGATATTTAGCATTTTCCTCACATGCAACTACATAGTGTTATATAATGGAAGTACATAAATGCAAAGTAAAATGCAATCTCTCAACTGATGAATGAGTGTGCCAGTTTCCCAGGGCGACAAATTAAGAACATTGAGGCAAACTGTATTTAAACCAATTGACAATGGTATCAGATGAAAAGAAGGCTGAGCACCAAAGAACTGATTCTTTAGAATTGTGGTGTTGGAGAAGACTCTTCAGAGTCCCTTGGACTGCAAGGAGGTCAATCCAGTTGATCTTAAAGGAAATCAACCCTGAATATTCATTGGAAAGACTGATGCTGAAGCTGAAGCTCCAATACTTTGACCACCTGATGTGAAGAACTGACTCACTTGAAAAGACCCTGATGCTGGGAAAGATTGAAGGCAGGAGGAGAAGAGGGCGACAGAGGATGAGATGGTTGGACGGTATCGCCGACTGAGACATGAGTCTGAGTAACCTCTGGGAGATGGTGAAGGACAGGGAAGCCCGGTGTGTTGCAGTTCTTGGGGTCGCAAAGAGTTGGACATGACTTAGGGGCTAAACAACACCAACAATCAGAGGAGATGGCTTCTGCAGTTCAAAGCGTGTGAAAGGTCCATTCCTTACAGCAAGACTTTTGGATTCAAATGTATGAATGTGACTGTTTAGGTCCATAACAGTTTTCAGTGATGAATGTAAATTCAAATTTGACACTAAGACTTAAGCCCAAGAATCAAATTCAAGACTTTAACCACTAGGCCATAAACAACAATTTCAAAAATATGGTGCATTTACCTCAAAATTTAATTTTAGGCTTATATGGACATGCTCCAGAAACCTGCAGTATGCTAAAAAAATTAAATGTGAAGGCGCCTAGAATTCACCTCTTTTTGACAGCTGAGCCCAGTTATGGTTACAAAGTACCTACATTTGGGCTCAATAAAGCAAGTGCTTTGAACAGACCATCAACCTTAATAAAAAATAATACACAGGTTACAGTGGATGCAAGAGACAATGTAAGTTTAATAAATGGGAAAACACCGTCTACTTTGGCTGTTTATTTATTCCAGGACCAAAACAGCTACGAAATTTCTGAGTTTCTAATTTAGAAAATCTTAAATAGGGAGAGAACAGTTTGGACAAGCCTGGCTAACAGTTTTCAAAAACTCATTAGTCCTGTAAAATTTCAATTTATCCTCTCACATTTGCAAGGCGTCCAGTGCATTTACCAATAATACCTTTTCGTTTCAAGTTACCCTCACCTCCATCTGCAGTTCCCATATCATTAAGCTGAACACAGAGATGTGACTGCAGAAAAGCCATTCAGCATTTGTCAATAATCACTACTGAGACTCGGGGAAAGGGAGAAGCAGAAAATATTAACGTTCTTTGGCAGATTCACTTTCCTCCGGGTTCACTCAAACTTCATCAAAGTTCTGGGGATTTTTTCTGCATTTATAACTCCAATTGCAGTACACCAACACGTATTTATTGAGCATGGACTATACGCAGAACCTTGGCTCAGTGATGAAGGTGAAACTCTTGGTCAGAATCTGGAACATGCTTCTAGAGAATAAATTCTGGGGTCACTATCACCCACTACACACAGCGCCCATGCCTTCATCTTTGCTCACAGTGAGGCTCTGACATACAGCAGATGCCAGGTGGGTCACTGGGGAGGGTCCATGAGAAGGGCTCTGACATGGATGTCACATATACTGACACAGATGAGCATGTGAGAGTGAATGCAGTACCTGGGGTGGCAGCATCCATCCTGTGGTCATGAGTGAAAGTTGTTCAGTCACGTCCAACTCTTTGCAACCCCGTGGATTATAGAGTCCACGGAATTCTCCAGGCCAGAATACTGGAGTGGGTAGCCATTCCCTTCTCCAAAGGATCTTCTCAACCCAGGGACTGCAGCCAGATCTCCAACACTGCAGGTGCAGATTCTTTACCAGTTGAGCCACAAGGGGAAGCCCAAGAATACTGGAGTGGATAGACTGTCCCTTCTTCAGGGGATCTTCCTGACCCAGGAATCAAACCGCGGTCTCCTGCACTGCAGGAAATTCTTCACCTGCAGGCATAGAATTCTCTACCAGGCAGATTCTTTACCAACTGAGCTATCAGGGAAGACAGCTCAACAGAACACCCACCACAGAGGAGGTGTGAAAGGCTGAGGGTGAAGTAACAGACATCAGTGGTGGGGTGGGGTCTCCTGGCTAACCATGGTTCCTGAGGGCAGGAATCTCTCTTCTCCTGCCAATACTCCAGGAAACAGCTGTCATCCATCTACCCACCTACCCACCCATTATCTACCTCTCATCTACTGATACAGTAAGGATTGTTATCAGACTTGATCATCTCACAGTGTCCTAGGCACAGACCTTTCTGCTGGAATCCCACCCTGTGTGCTGTGGGTGTGTGCTGTGGGTGTGTGCTGTGGGTGTGTGCTGTGGGTGTGTGCTGTGGGTATGTGTTATAACTTGCCCGTCCTTTGTGGATTAATTCTGTTTGGTGACCAGAGATGAGTGGTGTGGCTCACTATCGTGGCCTCTGAACCAGAGAGAGGAAGGAGGCAGCCCTGTTGATTCTCACTTCTGAAGGGTATCCGGGAAGCCCCCTGCCCTGGGGGCGGTGTGGGCGGAGCAGACTGCAGGAATTTGCCCAGGCAGTGTGGGGTCTGTGTGACTGTGTGTGTGTGTGAGCGTGATATGTGCCCCTCACCTCTTCCCCGACCGAGTTCACGGCCCCGGGACGGGGCCTTCTAAGATGTCGGTCTGTACTCAGCAAGTCCCCCGGGACCCCAGTCCTCTCCGAGCTCCCACCGCCCCCACAGGACTCAGCGGTGGTCTTCATGGCAGGAACTCTGGAGGCCGGGAGGTAGGAAAGTGCCGAAGAGGCGGGCTCGGGTCGCCTCTTCGCTGAGCCCCCACCTGCAGAGGCGGCAGGGCCCTGGAGGTGCTCCCAGGGAGCCAGTGGGCTTTCTGGCCCACCTGGGGGGCTTCACCCGGCAGCAGCCCTGGAAGGCGCTGCCCCTCGCTCTGCAGGAGGACCACCTGGGGTGGCGGGGCTGGGGTGAGGCCAGCTGGCCCCTGCCCTTGGTCCCCACGTCGCTTCCTGGCAGCTGGCGGGTCTCGGCTTCCTGCGCGTTCAGAGCCGCCTTCCCCAGAAGCCTCTCCTGTCCGAATTCCTCTCCGTACGTCCCGGGGGGGCGGGCACCTCCAGTCCACACGAGTGGAGCCTCTTCGCCGCACAGCCTGGGCGCTGGGACTGGGGACACGCGCCCCCCAGCTGTTCCTCGGACCTGTCCCCGGCCCGCGTGCAGACAGGTCTCTTTAGAGGGAGAGCAGCAGGGGCCCAGGGACTCGAGGAGGAGCGGGGGAGTGAAGCTGGTCTCCCTCCAGGAGGCGAGCCAGGCCCTGATGTGGGAGGGGAAAGCCAGGAGGCACCCCCACCCCGCCCTCCTCACCTGCAGCGCCAGGGACCTGGGGGCGTCCCTGCCATCAAGGGCCAGAGAACCTGCGTCGCACCACATTCTGATTTTGCTTTTGGAAGGTACTCCACATTTTCAGAAAGGCTGGACTGTTTTGAGATCGGAAAGGAAACGGGCTCCCCCATAAAGGTCTGAGACCGCGGTGAGGTGGGGACGGACAGATGCCAGCAACGGCTCTCAGAGAAGCGGTGGGTGGGGTCTGGGGTCGCCGCCAGGGAGAAGGTTCCCCAAAACGGCAGAAGTCTGCGTCTGCACCCAGCGCTCTGCTCTAGGAATTCGGACACATCCCAAGAGAAGTTCCAGCCTCTTTAATTACAAGAGCAGGGAAAACACAAATTGTATCAAACGTGCAATTTTTAGAAGCACAGAAAACACCTCGTTTTCCAATACACAACCAAGCTGCCCATGCAAACCTGTGCCAACTGCTTTCTCTGCCTAACCTTAAATCCTAACCCTAGCATCTTCTCACCGCAGGGAATATGCAGCATTAAAACAATTATGCTTTATTTTCTGCTCAAAAAGCTGAACTTGTTATTCTGGACAAACAAGTATTTGCAGAGTTGAAGGAGGTGATTCTCAGAATACACATAACTTACCAGTAAAGTAGAAACTTCCACTAGTGAAGATCAAAACAATTTAAACTAGTTCTTATCACTGACTTTAAGATACACATTGAAGTTTAAGAATGTCTTAAAAGGTGAGTTTTATGAAGAGCCAGGCAACGTCATTTTTCCTGCCAGAGCCCATACTTGTGTTCCCTTTGTAGCTATTCACCAAAGCTCAATCTGGTGGTACTTTTTTCCTGTGATTACAAGTACTATTTTAATGCACTTATAATTTTAAATACCTACACTTATTCCCTTAATGCTCCCAAAGTAAACCAAGTCAGATACCATCAACCACACCGGACATCACGCAAAATGAACTACTGGGTCACTGTTGTTCACCGTCCGTCGTCAAGATGGAATCAGTCTTGGACAGCAGGAGGCAGGGCCTGCAGGCTGACTCAGACGCACCTGCCCAGCAGCAGACAGTGTCCATCTGGCCCTCACCGCCTCCCGGCAGACACAGGAGCACCAAGTAAGGCAGCTTGTGCACGCTGGTCTCCACATCAAGGAGGACGCTTTGTTTGTGCCAAAGTGAAGCCTGGAGGCAAAAGCGGGTGTTGAAATCATCTGAGTTCCCCTTTTCAGGGATTGTGAGAAATCTTTGAATTTGTCTTCAGTTAAATACCAAGTCCAGGCACAAAGACCACTGGGTCTGTATTTCTAAAAATGAATAAAGCCCACTGGAAGAGAAAGATGCCTGGGCTCAGAGCTCAGCCTCAGGAACCAGGCTTGAAAATAACCAAGTTAAGATCTCTAGTTTTATGTACTGTTTTGCCTCATCTTTCAGCTTTGATGATCTCAGTTCCCCCATCAGGGACTGAGCCCAGGTCACAAGAGTGAAAGCACCACATGGTAACCACTGGACTGCAAGGGAGCTCCCTCAAGTCACAATTTCTAATTTAAAAGTTGATCTCTACTATTTTCCAGCAAAACAGATAAAAAAGTGACCAAATCAAGGTAAAAACATAAAATTAAAAACAAGAGAAACACAAGCCAGGATATAAATTCTGGATAACAGATGACAATGCAAAAAAACAAACATAATGGGAAGGTTTCTAAGTGGACCAGGGGTTCATTGTGAACAAATGAGCTGGAGGTTCATCACCTTAAACAATATTCAAAGATTTGTTCAAGTCCTAGAAAGTGTACTGAGATTATGAAAAATGTATAGTTGCCCTCAGGAAAAGCTAATCATTTACAAATATTTATTGAAAATTTCCCAAATTGCCTATAGCTCCTAATTGAAAATCCATGAGGTTAATGCAGCTATAAACTGAGATGCTGGTGAGTTTTCTACTCTTTATGTCTCTGTTAGTGTTTATTTTCACTGCTGGTACAATTTCCAGATTGGCTTCTTTAATAAGTTGGTGCTTTATCCATATGTAGCTACTCATCTTGGGGTTAAAATTATCAGTGGGTTGGGTGACTTATCCACGATGTCACAGAAGTGAATCGCTCACCTTTAGAAGAGCTCCTACCTATTTTCAATTATCTAGTTTGTTTAACCCTCAACTAGGAGACACCTGGGTTCCGGAACTCTCCTCTGTGAGCCCAAACCCCTGCCCGCACAGCCTCTGCAGTGAGGGGCAGCTCCTTTGTTACCAAACATCACAAACAGCAGAACAAAAAGCCCCAAATGAGAAGCCAAGTAAAGAATGGAATTGCCGAAAAGACAAGATAGAAAGGAAACGCTCATGCTTCTTGCTCTCAAGCACAGTCTCTACCCCAAGAACTGTTCCTAGACCCGTTTATTTCCTAGGGAGAAACCAAACAACTCCAGGCTTACTTGTGGAGGAAAATGAATTCAAAATCTAACATCGTTCAATTATCTGAATGTGTGGGCAAGTTTCTATGTGCTCCTCCCACTGTGTATCCCTAAAACTTCTGCTATCGTCAGAGTGGAAAACTTTTTTTTCTGAGGTTGCCTGTTTTTCCCTGGAGGCGGTGTTTGTGGGCCAGTGTGACATATTCCTTTTTCTGGATAAATTTAGGTCATAACAAGACCTGTTCCCAAGCTGCCCTTGATACTGTAAATAGAAAAGGTAAATAAAACAAAAATGTTTTATATCACACATATAATCCACCTTGACAAGAAATGTGGTGACTTTGGTCATTTAAATATTTATATCCTGACTTGTGAAAAGTTAGGAAAGTTCAGGTGTCCTTGAGGTTCAACTAGAAAGAAAACTGATAAATGGAATGAGAGCAGCAGCTGGAGAGGGAAGGAGCCCCCACTCCTGAGACATTCCTAGTTCACAGATGTAAAAACACGCACAGCACACCAACGTGGAAAGCATTTAGTGGAATGTGCACAATCCCCGCGTTCACAAGTGACCACATTCGGGACCACAGCTAGACATTTATTTCCAGGCTTGAGTCAGATACAGTGAGTGACTCACGGGGATGCACACACATCCCTTCACTTTGGGGGCTTATGAATCATGTTTTCCATTCAGTGACGTGCATTCAGCACTCCCTCTCCTCCCCTCTCCTGTCTCACCAACATTCTGATTATCACCTTCTGGGCTGGTCCAGTGCGCAGTGAATACTGAACTCAGCCATGAGGAAGACTTGAGACAGAGTCGCTTAAGAGTAATCTGCAAGCCTTCCTTCTGAAGACATCCCACCAGAACTGCACATGCAGTTATAAATTAGGACGGGGAACCCAGTGCTAATAGCGAGGTTCTCTAGTTGCGCACCAACAAGAACAATGAGACAATCCCTGCTCCAGTGTATCCTCTGCCGAGTGTCTACATTGACATAGACATCTGTATGTCACCTTAATGAGGCTCTGCATGTGACGTGCACACACGACAAAACCAAATCCGCCTGAAAAGGTCTTCTGACAGAAAATGCAGTCAGCATAATATTCACAGAGATCGACTTTATTTTACCTTATAGTTGCATTTTTAAAAGCTTCAATAAACTTAATGATTTTTTAAAAAATCAAAGATACCAACACATTTTTCATGGTCCAAATATGATTCCACATATTTTCTTTAGCAAAGCCATTTGTAATAGATTTTTCATATTCATATTCTTAGCTAATCATATGCATCTTCTCTCTATACAGATGCCATCAATTAGTCTGTCTATTGAATTCTGAAGGGGACAGGGAAGAAAGATGTACATTAGTGGTTGTTTAAAGAAAAAAAAAAACACTGGTTTTTGGAAGTGGAAATTTTATTGTCATTAAATTATCCCCCACTGTTGCAGATGGGGGAGCAAAGGGAGGAATTGCTGGGGCTCTCACAGGTGCAGTCTGGCCTGTCCCCGGCCTGAGCCACGGCGGGGAAGAGCAGGGCCACTCAGCAACACTGACGCACCCACGGCCACCACCCTGGGACAAAGACACGGACAGGAGAATGGCAGGAGGATGTTTCTATGGTGACTTCATTTTAAGGTTTTTCGTTCATAAAAAAGTGCTAAAACACAGTGTTTTCCACTTAAGTGAAAAAGAAAAGATTTCATTATCTTCCTAGTGTTGCATGGAATATTTTGTAGATCAGATTTTCCCATGGCTCAAAATCAGCCAACAGACCGGCTCACAGAAACATTTCACAGCCTCTGCTTTTCAAAGACGCACCAGATCCCTAGAAAAACTTCCTGAAGGAGCGAAGGAGTGCCTCAGCCCAGGAATGAGCAAATGAGCACAGGACTCAAACACAAAGGCTGAACCCGAGGTCCTCAGGTCGGCTGGCATGCTCGAAGGTGACAGGCTGGCTGCAGAATTATTCACATGTGACCTTATTATCCACCGAAAGCATGCACCAGGGGAAGAGACAGGGGTCTGGACGTCCGTGGCTTGGACAGCTAGCCAGAATAAATAAAGCGCGTTGAAGGTGGGTGGGTTGGAAACACCGTGCAGCCACTGGTAACAATCAGCCCTGATGTTTGCCTCGGCTTCTGCGTACCGGAGTGGGCGCTGGGCGCTGCCTGCCGGGCACAGAGGGGGAGTGGGCAGGGGACCCGGGCTGACTGGAAGCTTCCACACACACAGAGTTAAACAGCGAGGGCTTCACAGCAATTGCTTTTTGGCCCTTAAGCAATGCTTTTTAATTAGTTTGAAATGTTAATTGTTCCTGCAACCAACTTAGAATAGAAATATATTTAAATAAATAATTTTTAGGGATTGTTGGCATTTATGATTCTTTGATATACTGTCTGAGCAGCTAGAGTTCATGTCAGGAAGAAGTAAATATCCAGGCTTGTTAAGCCCAAACACCTCTGGTTTTACACCGGAAACATTTTTGAATTAAGAAGTAAATCTCTTTTTTTTTTTTACATTTTAATTTATATTACTTTAAACGACTGTAGAAATCTTTTGCTATTTCCTTATCATATGTTAAAAAATGACTATCTGATTTAGTTGGTTTATCTCTCATACTTTCTACTCTAGCTCTGAAATCAACCGGGTTTTAATTCCTAAGGCTCATGACATACGACACCTGCCGGGGGACTGGGCAGTTGTTTAGTGGTTAGTACCCTTCTCAACACTTCAGGAACACCCAGCGTCTCCCAGGTGAACTTCACTGTGGCTTCTAGGTATCAGTAGTTTTTTAAAAGAAAAAATGGATTATATATGTTGAAATCCAGGAGCTACTAAATTATGTAAGGTTTTATGCCTTATCACATGTTTTTGGCAAGGTAAAGCTTCTTTTCAAGTGAGGGGCACCCTTCATCTGGGACTGACAGGCTCAGGGAGGGGCCCACACCTTCCTCCCTGGCCTGCTTCCTTGAATCACGGCTGGAGGCACAGCTATTTCGTTTTCCAGGGACCCAAAGAACCGAGGTTTTCCTCAAGGCCCACCACAGGAGGGCCATGAGTGCAGTCATTTTTGGACAGTGTCAACAGTCTCTAGTCATTAGACATTTTCTACCACATCTTCCATCAAAGATGTAAATTAAAAAAAAAAACACAATCAAAAGGCTGTATTTTTATTTTAGAAAAAGGTGAAACATGAAAATTTCAAGACCAATCAAGACATGCTTAGATATGGCTTAAATCTAAGCTGTCAGACCTGACTGACTGACTGTCCTTGGAGAAATACCACAAATATACATCCACCATCAATGACCATAACCTCAAATTCCACTTTTTCCATTAGAATAATCAAGGAACGCCATTCAGAAATAATATTACATCCTGCATTTTATTCAATTCCATATGACAAAAATAGGAACCTAGACTAAGACATCCATTTCAATCAGTAGATGTGTCAAGCCACAGATTTCGTCATAAAAAATATTGGATCTGGGTAACAACTCTGCACTGGTTCAGGGAGGGCCTGGCCCTGCACGGTGCTGCAATAGAAAAATAGTGTCTCTCCACCGTGCGGAGGGACAGCCTCACCTGGACACAGGCCGGGCAGTCTCACTGCCCGCTGCGAGCCGCCTTATGTACAGCACTTTACATTTCTCTTTTCTCACGGTATATACACATCTCTCTGGGAGGACAGAGCACTACATGGTACCAAATACGACCCCCCCAAAAAAAAATCACACCAAAAGGGACACAGATAAATAATAACATTCACTGCTGAAACACAGCGACACCGAGCACCTGTTTTCTCTTCCCGACACGGGGATGCCCTCACCCATCCTGGGAGAAGAGAAGGTTCCCGGGGCTCACTCCATCCCATCTCTGCGGGAAACAGTGGGAGAGTTCCGTGTTTTTTCTGACAGAAACCACCGCTAGGTCTGCTCATCTGTGAGGCTCTGAAACTCTGCTCAGTGACTCGATGTGGTCTGCGCTTGCTGGGGCTATGTTAGGAAGATTGTTCTAGAGCTCGGTCTCTGCTGAGGCGGCCGACAGCCCGCCTCCTTCCTCGAGACTCGCCTCCCGGCACTGTCCCCAGGCACGAGGACCAGGGGGACCGCGCAGTCGGAGGAGGTCCTGCTTTCAGACTCCGGCACACGTGCAGCACACAGAATGAGGTAGAACACGCCACCTGTCCACACGGCCTGGCTCAGCTGAGGCGCTTGCACCTGCCCGGGGCCTTTCCCTGACTCGGGGCAGCTGACCGTCACCAGCACAAGCCTGCTCTTTGAGTGACTGGACCACAGTGCGCTTCGTTTGCATCTGAGAAGGTAATAAATAAGTCAGAAACCCAGAAAATGTCTCGGTTGTGATGGATTATACTGCCCGACACCCAGCACCTCTCGGGTTATTGGACACAACGCCAGGCCTGCAGGCAGTCGGGATCTGGTCCGCGGGCGTGCGAGGAAGCAGCAGAGGAGACGGCGAGATCACACCTGCACGGCAGCTGCTTGCTGCCCCCCTCCCGGCTTGTGTTGGTGTCACAGCCCTAAGATGAGTTCACCAGAGTTTTGAGTTTTGTTGGGGGTGGTCAAGCTTTTAAATGGGCTTTCTAGAAAAGTTAAATCACTCAATGTAAGAAATGGCAGGCCCTAGTTTACTGAGGAACTGACAAGTCCTGGTGGTCTTCCTGGTTAAGGAGCACAGATTTCTCATATCATTTGACCTAAGACTGTAATAGCTTTTTTTTTTTTTCATTTTCCTTCAATCAAAGTACTATTTATAAAATGCTTTACATCTTTTAAAATTTTCAAATTATAGACAAACCTCTCTAATACAAAATACTAAAAGTGCAATAGTATAAATTAAGAGTTTGCAACCACATTATACAAACATTACCTTTTTATTGTACAGCTTTGATAATGTGAAATATTTACTCACAACTGCTATAACGTTGTGAATAATTCACGGTGACGTCTGTCTGTGACTTGTTCCCAATTGCTGGGTTACAGACCACACTAGAGACCACTGTCCACATAGCAGCTACAGACATTTAAATTAAAAAAAAAAACAAAAAAAGGCTTGTTACTGACAGGTGCTTGCACACGAAAAGCATGCTGTTTCCTAACAGAACTTCACAATTTTGCCTGCATGGAAATCACCCACTTATTTATAGTAAAACAAATCTTGCTTTAAAAAAAAAAAATTCACATAGCCAGATGTATTCTGCAGTACAAAAGCTCCTGTTATAGTCAGGCTGCATTGTCTGTGACCCGCATCATCTGAATGTCATAAATACTACAGGCGAAGGTGCTGCGCGGGACCGGTGTCGGGCACACTGGACTGCGTCATTGAGATGAGAGTTGTAAAGACAGAGTTCAAGTTTCTAACTAATTCCAACAAGACCACTGGACGAGTTTCCCTGGCACGGGGCGGGCTCTGGAGGGATGGAACGGTTGTGGTCTGAGCCCCTTCGGCTTCCAAGGCGGCTCTCGGAAGACGTCTCTTTCTGACTCAAATCTATCTCCAAGATTGCAGAGTTCCCAAGTTCACCTCGAAAGGCACCACCAGACAGCGCAGGAGGCCACCTCAGGCAGCCACCTGGTGACGTCTTTCCCGCCCCGGGTGAATTGAGACGGAGACCCACAGGGCAGGGACGTGGCTAGTTAATCCCAATCTCCTTGTTATCCTCAATGAACCGTGTGAACGGCCGGCTGCCTCCTGTGTCCGAATTGGCTTTGTCCAGCCCTGCGATGGGCGGGCTGCTGCCTGGACGCGCCTTGTCCAGCCCGGTGGTCAGGGAGCCCAGTGGCGGGAGGGCGCTCCCACCGAGACTTACAGGGAGCTGGGGGAGGCCTCCGTTCTGGATGACGGAGATCTCGTTGTTCTTCATGGCCAGCCCGTTGGTGATGGCAGCAGCATACTGGTTCCAAAAGCTGGGGTCCACGTTCATGGCCCGTGCAGCCAGATCCTTCTGGAACATCTCTGAGAACTTGAGGGCGTCGCCGCCCAGCAGGGCCATGGGGTTCTCTACCGACAGGCGGCGGCCACGCCTGGCGGGAGCGTTGTTCCACATGTGGGTGCCCATGTGCACCTGTGGGGACAGAGCCACACCAGGCGTGAGCATGCCCAGCCTCCTGTTACAGGGCATCCGGGGCCAAGGGGCGCTTCCAGCTCCTTTCCGTCCCCTCCTCCCCGGCCTGAGCATTCATCTGGGACAACAAACTTGTAGGTGAGGTTTTCTGGACATCTGAGACGTGAACCTGCAACACTCTTTTCGTCAAGTACAAGGCAAGCTGACCAATGAGCTGATGGACACTCCTATCAGTTCGCAGCTGGACAGCACGATTTCTCCCCAAGGTGTCAGACCCACAGGCCACCCGGAGGGTCCCAAAGCTCCCCCCACACCCAGATCATCTTCTGCTCGGAACTCCTGCCTTTCCTGTGCCTCTTCCTCTGGTTTTCTCCCCAACTCAGAGGGAACGTCTGGGCACCTGTGGTCAGCAAGGACCTCAGGTGGCCTTCAGGAAGTGGAAGCCACATCCACAGTGCCTCCTGAAGGGGGTCGCTGAGACCCCACGCAGCTAACCTGGGCTGGAAAGCAGCACGCCGGCCTGAATGGCTCCGTGGTGCTGGCCACACACCCTGCTTCCAGGGAAGATGGGCTGCCCGGCTGCATCTTTGATGCCAACTTTATATCATCATACTGTCTGCCCCTGGCCCTCGGGCTGGGAAGCTTCTGCCAAATGCCCACTGGGCCCTCTTGGCAATCACGTGAACAAACCCACAGGTCAAAGCCCTGGCCTCTGGACAGGATCAGCGAGGCTTGCACCACGTGGAAGCATTTAAAAACCTAGCTATTTTGGTACCAGTGACCCACTGGACTCAGGGCAGCAAGTGTGCATCTCCCCAACACCCTGCAGCCACTCAGGTGGCACCAGCCTCTCAAGGGGAGGACAGACTGGCCTGGAAGGCAAGCTCCTCGCTAGGCCCTGGACGTGCGTGGGAGCACCACATGGAACATGCGTCCCTGGGCACACATGCAAGGCAGACTCGCCCTTAACACTCATAGACACAGTACACGCACGCTCTCTTGGGGTTATCCCTCAGCCAGGGCCAGAGGAGGCGAGGGGGCTCCCGGGCGACCCTCACCTTGAGGTTGCCCTTGGTGGTGAAGGCTCTCCCGCAGATGGTGCAGCCAAACGGCTTCTCCCCAGTGTGGGTGCGCTCGTGGATCTGCAGGGCGCTGGCCGAGGAGAAGGTCTTCCCACACGATTGGCAGTTGTGCTGCTTGGGGGTCCGGCGCGGTGGGGGGGCCAGCATGGGCGCGAGGCCGGGGCTCATCACCGTCGGGGGCCCCGGGGGCACCTGGACGGCAGCCGGCAGCGGCGGACCCTCGGCCAGCAGGCCGGCCTTGCTGTGCCCGTTCACTTCCGTTTTGATGGTGGTGGGCGTGGAGCCAGGGCCCAGGCTCGGGGTGCCCTGGCCGGGACCTAGAGCAAAGTTGGGGTCAAGCAACTGGGGAGGCAGCTCTCGCAACCTGTGGGTCAGTAAGTGCTGCTTTAAGTTACCCAGTGTGGAGCAGCCGCGCCCGCAGGCCGCACACACGAACGGCCGCTCCTTGGTGTGGCTGCGGAGGTGGATCTCCAGGGCGCTCCTGCAAGCAAAGGGCTTGGCACACACACGACACACAGTGCTCGCACACTTACCCCGATCCCGGCTCAGGAACAGCAGGCTAAAGGGGGCCTCCTCCTTGATGGCCGGCCGGCCCGGGTGGGTGGCCGTCAGGTCCAGCGCCCCTCCATTCTCGGGGCCGGGGGGCGGGCTGTCCGGCTTCTCCATCTTCAGCTGGGTCTCCTGGGGCTCTTCCTGGGCGCCAAGGCCCGGGGACTTGGAGGGCAAGCTCTCGCTGTTACTATTCCCGGGAGACAGGGCCTGCAAGGAGGAGGACGACTCAGACAGGGCCGGGCTGCCCGCACTCCGGCTCTCCAGGTCGCCCACGGCCGAGGATGAGTCGTTGCTCAGATGGTCGCTCTCCCCAGACCCATTCTCCAGGGACTTGAGGGCGCTCAGCTGCGGGCAGCTCATGACCGAGTCCATCATCTTCATCTGGTTCTCCAGGGCGGCAATGCTGGAGATGACGGAAGGCGGGGAGGGCGGGCAGGAGCCTGAGAAGGCCAGCAGTGGCTTGTTCGGGTCGCCGGCCGCGTCCTTCAGCTCAGCGTCATCCTCCAGGGAGTTGTCGTCCATGTCGTCGTCGCAGGCACTCAGGGCATCGGCGGCCTTGTCGTCGTAGGGCAGCGCGGCGTCCATGGCGTCCTGGAAGCCCTCAGGCAGCGGCGTGTTGGGGATCTGGCCCCCCATGTGCATGCGGATGTGCTGCTGAAGCACCACGGCGTTGGTGAACTTCTTCTGGCAGATGGGGCAGGAGTGCTGCACGCGCAGGGGCGGCTTGGCGCGGTGCACGCCGAAGTGTGTCTTCAGGTTGCCCTTGGTGGTGAAGGCACGCCCGCAGATCTTGCACTTGAAGGGCCGCTCGCCCGTGTGCGTCCGGTAGTGCATCTTCAGGGCACTCTGGCAGCTCAGCACGCGGTGACAGATGACGCACTGGTTGGGGTCTGTCATCTTCTTGTCTATGTTCTCTACCAGCTGCTGCAGCTTGGAGGTTTCGGACGTTTGCATAGAGTCGAGCAGCCCTCCGAAGGGGAACTTGGCCTTAAACGGCTCGGCCCCGGCCGGGAGGACCGGGCTGCAGAGGCCTGGGGATGCGCCGCTGTCCGCCAGGGCAGATGTGGTGGAGACCTGCCCTGCCGTGGCCGGGGGGTCCCCTACCCTGGCGTTTGTGCAGGGCAGGCTCACAGGCTCGGTCTTGGGCAGGGAAGATCCACTGGGCGCCGGCTGCGGGGATCCTGCAGCCACTGAGACACCTGTCTCGGAGCTGGTCAGGCCTGGGGACAAAGAGGGGCACTCACTGGATGCAGGTGAAGGCCGCTGCGGGGAGCGGCTGGCGGGGGTGAGGCTGGGGGAGTCCACGTAGCTGCCAACGCCCATGCCCGGGAGGGTGGGAGGGAGCTGCAGCCCGACCGAAGTGGGCACAGTGGGCAGCGCCGGCTTGCTGTCCAGCCAGGTGGTGACCGGTTTCTCTGGCGGCAGCGACATCCCGTAGGGAATCCCGGAGCAGGTGGGCACGTTGTCCAGGTACTCGGGCACCGGGTAGGGGTTCATCTGGATGTGGGGGTACTTCTCCTTGTGCCTCTGGAAGTGCACCTTCAGGTTGCCCTTGGTGGAGAAGCGGTTCCCGCAGATGTTGCACTTGAAGGGCCGCTCGCCCGTGTGCGAGCGCAGGTGGATCTGCAGGGCACTGTCGCTCCCGAACACTTTGGCGCAGAACCTGCACTTGTGCTTGAAGAAGGGGTCCTCAGTGCTGGCCTTGGGCTCGAACACCGACACGTTGGGGGGCTTGCCCTTGCGGTGCTTCATGAGGGCCGACAGGGGGTCCAGCGCGTTGGCCGTGGCCGCGATGCTGACCAGCGGGTTGGGGAAGATGACGCTGCTGGCGGAGGTCTGAGGTAGCAGTGGGCTTGGCAGGCTGGGCGCGGAGCTGAGCAGCGGTCCGGGCCCCAGGGCCGGGGGCGTGGGGGCGTTCTGTGGCCGGGAGGCGCCCCCCGAGGCGCCAGCCGCTGGGGCGGAGGCCGTGGAGGTCGCGGGGGCGCCGGAGCACACGGGGGCGCCGGGCTCTGGCGC
>SJYF01002196.1:850627-863369 GCA_006410515.1 Procapra przewalskii
GGCAGGGGGCAGGCTCCACCCACCCCGCCTCCACCCGGGCCCGGGGCACCCTGCGGATCAGAGGGAGGGGCGCGGGCTGGGGAGCAGCTGGCTCTGCACGACGTGTTCGCAGAAGTTGTAGAAAGGCAGGAGCAACTTCGTTGGGGCGGACCGTGGTCACAGGCATCACTTGCTTTAGCTCCAGGCGCTGCAAAGCTCAGAGCTGACACTCTGCTCCGCTGGCCTTGCCGATGGCCCCAGCGGGGCCCCGCCCGCCCGCGGTCCCTAGTGAACGTCTGCACTGTGATCGGATGCACTGAGCCTTGCCCAAAACAGAACGGATGCTTTCAAGCTGTCCTGGAAGGTCAGGAATCAAGGAAGAGCAACAAAATTCATACAGATTAGAGTCGGTACATCCTCCTGAAAAACCATCAACAAAAGAAAACCAACCCGGTAGCAGGACTAACAGCCTCCTGCTCAAGCCGGGCAGTCAGGCTGGTGAGCTAAATAAATGAGCAGGTCTGTCCAGACACGCGGGCCCCTCCATGCTAAGGGCTGTGCTTGGCCTGCGTGGCCGGGAGCCAAGGAGCAGGCTGTTGCTCTGGGCCTTCCTGGTCGGTGTTGGGCAAGGACCAAGCTTCTGTTCTTACACGTGTGAGAGTGGGGTGAGGGGAGCCAGGACATCTCTGCTTTGCCCTTCTGAATTGCTGGCCGCTGCTGAGAAATTTCACTTAATAATGTGTTCTGCATTTTGAGCCTTGTATGTCTGATTCATCTGGACTTTTCTGTTTGAAATCAGACATGAGGGAGTGATGCAGAGGCATTTCCTGCCCTTCTATGACGAAGACACTGGACCCCCAAAGACACTGATTTTCTTGAAATCAGAAAGTTAAGAAAAAAAGAATCCTTTATAAAAATTTTAATCAGTGAGCGGACAGTGGATTTCCCTAAAGTCTGGAGATGTTTGCCCTCTGTGTTTGCTCTGCTTTACGGAGACCTGGTGAATCAGAATTCATAAGGTAGGAAGTTGAAGGGGCCGCGACTCGGTCTGCAAAGGATTCTTCCCTTTCCTGGGAGCATAACTGCAGGTGTCTCTGGAGTGGCCAGTCTGCTGTTCAGGGTAGAGCAGTTGGCTTGCACAGCCATGCCCCAGGGTCCCAGGACCAGACTCAGCCACACGCCTGCCAGAGACCAAGCAGGTCTTCCGGAACACGGACGCTCTCCTTGGAGCTGTCCAGGGAGGTCTGCAGCCTGCGGCCCGTGCACCACGGCCATCCCACCAGGCCCACCCCCGTCTGTGCAGCAGGCGGGCTGTTTTAGACAGATGGCCTCGAGTCTTCCATGAGCGGCTGAGGTGAAGGTGTCACCAGAGGCTGGAAGTAGAGGTCCAGGCTCGTGAGGAAAGCCAACAGCAGTGAAGACGTTGGTGGCAGTTGTGCCGAAGAGGGGACGTTTGCTTACAGGATGGTGCCACTGCCACTGGAAATGGAGAGGGAGAGAAGCCCCTGAGACCGAGGCCCCACCAGAGGAAGGTGGGGTGTGAGGAGGCCTGAGACCAGCGCGGGTGAGGAGGAGTGAGTGGGAGGAGGCGACACAGGACCAACGGGATCGAGGCCTTGCGCCTGTCAGGGGCCTGTGCTCCAGGGCATGATGGCAGCACCCACGTTTCCTGCAGAGTGCACACCCTGCTAATTCACTCGTCGGTTGATTTCTTTATTTTGAACTTTTGAAAGGCAAGAGATTAGTCCTTCACACAAGGTAAGATTCTGGACAAGGCAGATAAATGAACTGTTAATTGATTTATACCCCAGCACACCTCAATCCCAGCCCTTCCTTCCGAAAGTAACACTATTTCAAGAAATCAGACCATGGCCTTGTGTGTAGCGTTCAAGTTGAAACACAAGACAACTGTGTTTATGATTGAGGCACACCTCTGATGCTCACTTGAAAGTAAAAACCAGAATTTATTTATAAAGGGCATTTTCCACTTTAATGACTTAATTTTTCTTTCATTTTGCTTATGCTGACTACTTTTTGCTTCTCTCATTTTTAATCAATCAAATTTTGGCCAAAAACGAATGTCAGCATTAAATGTATGAAATACATTTAATGTAAAATCACATAATAGGTAACCATGTTGTTTGGATGCTTTTTGCCTTTTTTGTGTTTAAGAACTGAGCTGACAGAAAAAAGTGGCTTATTGGATAATTGCTCTAAAAATAATTAGAACATTACCGCTTGCATTTTTTTTGGTACTGAAGCTGAAACCCCAATACTTTGGCCACCTGATGAGAAGAGTTGACTTTGGAAAAGGCCCTGATGCTGGGAAAGATTGAAGGCAGGAGGAGAAGGGGACGACAGAGATTGAGATGGTTGGATGGCATTACCAACTCAATGGACATGAGTTTGAGCAAACTCCAGGAGACAGTGAAGGACAGGGAAGGCTGGCATGCTGCAGCCCATGGGGTCACAAAGTGTGGGACACGACTAAGCAACTGAACAACAACAACGACAACAGGTGCTTGCTAGGGCAGATCTCACTCTACGTTTTCACCTGTTCATTGTGTGAACTGTTTGTGTGTGAGAGAGCCCAGTAGCCTAAAGACGCATTTGAAACTAGTTTCTTGCTGAGAATGGTCATTATAATCCATGTGGGGATTGGTTGAATTGTTTCCCCTGTAGTCACGTGGTCCTTGAATTTTACAATGATTTTATAAACACAAACATTAACTACTCATATTCCATGTTAAGTACACATTTTAGTCATATCAATTCAGAGAGAGAATTTAGCTGCTACTTACATGTGTTTGTGCTGAGAATCGGCCGGTGCGTTTTTTAAATCTCTGCCATTGCTTCTGCCCTCGGGTCACTGATAGCCTTTCTTGGCTTTTTCTCTCATCTCCAATCTCCACACGTTACCTTTAGGAGGTCGGTGTTCATCAGCTGTCTTTGTGTATCATTTCAACAAGAGTGATGAATGCTCTTCAAGATGCCTGGTTGGACGGCCTCTGGTGGAGCTGGGCTGCGGGTGAGATGACATCCTGAGGGGTCTTCTTGCTGAACGGGGACATGGTCCAGGTGGTGGCCTCTGTGTCTCTCCTGTCTGTGGGTAGCAGAGCTAGGCCCTGGCTGGGAACTGTGTGTCAGAGAAGGCAATGGCACCCCACTCCAGTATGCTTGCCTGGAAAATCCCATGGGCGGAAGAGCCTGGTAGGCTGCAGTCCGTAGGGTCGCAAAGAGTCGGACATGACTGAGCGACTTCACTTTCACTTTTCACTTTCATGCATTGGAGAAGGAAATGGCAACCCACTCCAGTGTTCTTGCCTGGAGAATCCCAGGTACAGGGGAGCCTGGTGGGCTGCCGTGTATGGGGTCCCACAGAGTTGGACATGACTGAAGCGACTTAGCAGCAGCAGCAGCAGCAGCAGCAGCAGGGAAGCGTGTGTGGTGCGTCTCACACCAGGGACCTCGTCCACAGCCTCAGGAGCTCAGGCTGGAGTTCTTCCTCTGCCCACTAGCTGACTTTCTCTGGGGGAGAAGCCTTCACAAAACCCTGAAAGAGGGGGACTGTGTGTGCGTGGAGGACTTTGCTTTCTATTGGGTACATGCTGAGAAGTTTGGTTGCCCTGAGTAATGTTTAACACAATGAGGTGTCTCAGGGAATGCCACAGGGCACCATCCTTCCGCCTTACGAGTGGCTGAGGTCTCCTGTTCCCCCTGGGAGGGGAGCACAGACTCCCTGCCGCTGGGGAGACACTGGATGAAGGAATAGAAGGTCCCCCATGTGTGAAAAATGTCAGCTACGTGGTTTCGACCACAAATTATTGCTTGATATGTGGATACCTGGACAAAATTGTTTTATCCCATGCCTTTCTTTAGAGAACAGAAGCACGTTTGTTCTTGGCTGTTGTGAGGTTACTGGAAGAGTAAATGTGTTACTTTCCATATTATCCGAACGGGATTAACAGATGCATGGCCATTTGACACAAGATGTTACTTGATGAGAAGAATTACGGTCAACCTTTAAATGGGTTTCCTGGCCCCAGATTTGCTGAGTGAACACCGGACACTTGAGAAGTGGCTGCAGGGCCGCACGGGGCTCTTTCTGACTGGGATGCATGTGGGCTCTGTGCCTCAGCTCCCTGTATCCTGGCTGGAGACCTGTTGTGGAGACAGTGGCCTCCTGGGTTTCACGCCCTCCTTGGAGTTACTGGACGCCACACCTTCCTCTGTGGGTCTCCATCTGCTCTTGGGTGGAAGGAAAGGGCGTGGTCCCTGTGACCTGTCTTCCGAGGGCTAGACTGCCCCCTCCACTCCGTGGGTGCCTCCCAGGCCTCGCTGACGCAGGGCTCAGCACACACCTGCGTTTACCCCTGCTGCTCTGTGGTGTGGACACCAGGTGAGAACTGGGGCACCTCCCAAAACACAGGCGCTGCAGGGGTCAGTCGTCCGACGTCACTATCTCTGCAGCGAGGATGAACCTCAGCCCCCGAAGTGTGTCTCCCGGAGCCTGCTGCCTGTGCCCACAGGGGCCGGGCCGCTCCCGTTTCAGGCTGACTGTCTGAGCAGCTGGCCCTTTATGCTCTTGAGCCGAGCGAGTGGCCTCTGACCTGTGGTGCCAGGCAAGGACTCGGGTGTATGGCGAGGGGTCTAAATGTGACAGGATGTAGGCTGCGCCTCACATGCCTTCTGTGTCTTGGCTATGGACCTGCTCGTGGCCACTTTCCCTGTCAGCGAGGTGTCCTCACTGTCCAGAGAGCGGTGCAGGATTTCTTCTGTTGTCATCCTGTGATGAATGAAATAATTACAGGATGCAATCAGAGCATGTTGTATGATGATCAACAGTAAAATCAGTCAGCATGATGACGATCTCAGGTCATTGCTGAGTCAGCCCATTGAACAGACAAGGTACTTCCGCGTGGCTTTGAATTAAACGGTTCTCCCGCGAGGTCTGTCATCACTGGCTCGGGCAAGTGGGCAGTGCTGAGACTGGCAGGGCCTGGTGGTCCTCAGCAGTGCACCTGCCTGTGGCCTGAAGCAAGGCTCAGGGCGCCTCCACTGTGTGGAAGAGACACCTCCTGGTTCTGCTTGTAATTACGGTGACGGATGACGTCGTAATGTTGGTGCAGACAGGGCAGCTCTGCCTAGACGTCTGTAATGAAGTTTCTTCTATGCTTCAAGAAGAGGCTCCGTCCTTTGTACAGTCCAACCCCAGAGAATCTATGGAGACAAACAGCTAGCGGTCTACTGTCTGCACAGTTGGTACTCATTTTAGGAGGAAATTGCCCCCAAACATATTTTCATTTCAAACTTTTCCTTTTCTCTATAAGCTTAAAAAGACTGTGTATGTCCTGTTATCTCCCTGGGAATACTTTTGGGCTGAAAAATGAGTGACTGGTTATGACTGTTAATTGGTTCTACAGTTTGGACCGATTTTTGGTCCTATCTTACCTTAGAACGGTAAAGAGTTTTTTAAAGTAGTAAACCCACAATATGCATGTTAGCAATTATTACCTGGTTACAAGCACTTGGACATGCCTTCCTCACTAGCTGAGTTGCTCTGTGTTTTGAGTCCAGGATTCCATAGCTTTGTGTCCTGCCGTCTGGGACAAGGTGAAGAAGTGTGGCGAGTTCTGTGGTGGAAGTTAGGGGTGATGAGGGACAGGGACGCAGCCCCAGCAGGGTCCCTGGTGACGACTTAGGTCGGTGGGGAAGCCCGGCACACTCCTCTGCTGCGAGCTCCGCCTCGAGCATGTGACGATTTACTGGAAACCACAGTGTAATACAGAGAGAAAGAGCATCAGGCAGGGCTCCCACGGCCGGGCAGGAAGACATGGGAAAAGTCAGCGAGATGAGGCTGCTGCTGGGACGGGTAGCGAGAGCACTGAGACTGCCACCGGCACCCTGTCCTCCCCACAGGAGCCTGTTTGGGGTTTATGGGGCAGCATGCCTCACGTTAGCAGTTTTTAAAGGTTTCTGTGTTGGTCATTGTGTTCGTTAGTCCCAAGGAAGCCCTCTTCTTTCAGGAGAAAGTGATCTTGGTGGCCAGGCCCCTGTTGATGGTCTTCCTTCCCCAGGCGGTTTCTCGCTATAGGCGCGAGTCCCCCCCGGGGAACCAGAGCTGGGAGCTGATGCCAGCGGTGCCCTGGCAGCTCCCTTCTGCCGGCTGGCCTGTTGGCGCCATCTCCCACACCCACTCGTGAGGGGCCCTGGGCAGCGGTGCCAGGAAGGGGCTGAGGCTGGCAGGTGGAGGTTTGTGTGGGCGTCTGTCGGGCAGCATCGCAGCCGTCTCGCCAGAGCAGTTTCCTTCCTTTGGGTCTAGACTCGGCTGGCCCTTTGGCGGGAGCAGTTGCAGCATCACGTTCTGAGGAAGGTCAAGGGCCATCTCCGTGACTTTTGATTGTTAGAGATCCAGAGAACACTGCATTCGGAGATGTGGACCTAGGCGGTGACTGTCTGCAGGGGCAGGGACTGCTCTGTTAGGGGACCTCCTGTACGTATGCACAGAAGCAGGTGCCACGGAGCCTGGGAGCACGTCCTCTGTCAGACACATGCTGCAAAAACGGAGACGGTGCACCAACCCAGCTGGAAGGCGCCGAGTCAGGGCTGTCACGCGTCCGCCCACAGCAGCTCTGTGGTGTTGTACGGAGGACGTTTACCCTTAGTCGTCACATCTACGGGACATGTGGGTGTCACGTGACTCAGATAGAATGGAAAATCCATGTGCTAGCTTGCTCAGTCATGTCCGATTTTTTGGGACCCCATGGACTGTAGTCTACTGAGCCCTCTTTCCATGGAATTTTCCAGGCAAGGATACTGGAGTGGGTAGTGTTTCCTTCTCCAGGGGATCTTCCTGACCCCGGGATCAAACCCACGTCTCCTGCATCTTTTGCATTGCAGTTGGGATCTTTATCACTAGTGCCACACGACAAAGATAGGATGGAAAACCCATAACCATCTGAAAAATGTATGATCTTTATTTTTATTTCAGCTGGTACCTGAATTCTGCACTTTTCTGAACATAATTAACAGGAGAGCTAGGGAGATTTCTTAGGACAAAGGCTTGGTGGTGTGGGCCTGCAGCCCCCCGGTATGCTGTGGTGTGGAGTGATGTGCTATAGATATTGACATAAACGGAGGGGACTGGCCAGATCAATCAAATGCTCCACCTCAGAGAAGCCCAGGGAAGGGGTGAACACCACATGATGGGCCTGTTCTTGTTAGAATTCCATGTCCCACTGACCTTGGACACCCCTGAAGCCAAGAAAGCCATGCGTCAGAACTGGGGACGTGGGCATAACTCAATGAGGGGCAAGAAAGAAATGCTGAGACATGAGACACTGTCTGCACTCCAGAATCGTTGTGTCTGAGTTAAAAACTTGCCCAGTTTCTGCAGAAAGAGTAGTTGTGAAGTTTTGTCTTATTTGGCAGCTTATTTTAAATAATGGACTCTTGGGAAACTTGGCAGAGCGTGACACTAATCTACGTGAGATCCTCATCACTGGTTCTGTTGCAGCTGGGACGCCGTAGAAGGGGGTCTCGTCCACTAGGCATGGCGGGAAGGTGTCTTTCTCCTCTGCGGGTCTTCCACCTGGACCAATGGTTGGCTTCTACTCCACCAGCATTTCACTAGGTTCTGATTCACTTCATTTGAACTCTCAAACCAAATTCAGAACTGACCATTTATGGAGCAGCTTTAAGGTCCACTGATAATGAAGACCATCCCGTTGTTGTTCATTTGTTAAGTCATGTCTGATTCTTTGTGACCCCGTGGACTGCAGTACACCAGGCTCCTTTGTCCTCTACTATCTCCCGGAATTTGCTCAAACTCACATCCATTGAGTTGGTGATGCCATCCAACCATCTCATCCTCTGTCACCCTCTTCTCCTCCTGCCCTCAATCTTTCCCATCATCAGGGTCTTTTTCAGTGAGTTGCCGCTTTGAATGATGTGGCCAAAGTTTTGGAGCTTCAGCTTCAGCATTCGTGCTTCCAATGAATATTCAGGGTTGACTGAATGACTTTAGGAGTGACTGATTTGATCTCCTTACTATCCAATGGACTCTCAAGAGTCTTCTCCAGCACCACAGTTTGAAAGTATCCATTCTTTTGTGCTCAATCTTTATGGTGCAACTCTCACATCTGTACACAATTACTGGAAAAACCACAGCTTTGACTAGACAGATATTTGTTGGCAAAACATGTCTTTGCTTTTTAATAGACTGTCTGGGTTTGTCATAGCTTTGGGCTTCCCTGGTGGCTCAGAGGTTAAAGCGTCTGCCTCCAATGCAGGAGACCCAGGTTCGATTCCTGGGTTGGGAAAATCCCCTGGAGAAGGAAATGGTAACCCACTCCAGTATTCTTGCCTGGAGAATCCCATGGACAGAGAAGCCTGGTAGGCTACGTCCGCGGGATCGCAAAGAGTCGGACACAACTGAGCGACTTCACTTTTCTTACAAGGAGAAACGCCTTTTAATTTCATGGCTGCCTGCAGTATGGGTCAGCACTGATTTGGGAGCCCAAGAAAATAAGAATCCCATGGACAGCATGAAAAGGTCATCCTGGACACCATATGCTGAAGCCTCCTTATGTTGCGGATGAGGATGGCACTTTGGAGAGATTAAGTAGTCAAGGCACATGTAGTCACTGATGCTCTGGCTTAGATGATGATGGCTGTGGTGGGGGTGATGGTGATGGGGTCTGAGGGTGGTGGTGATGGGGACTGTGGTGGGGGTGATGGTGATGGGGTCTGAGGGTGGTGGTGATGGGGACTGTGGTGGGGGTGATGGTGATGGGGTCTGAGGGTGGTGGTGATGGGGAAGATGATGGTGACTGTGATGGGGGTGATGGTGATGGGGTCTGAGGGTGGTGGTGATAGTCCTTGAAAATCTTTGCTGTGCCGCCCCCTTTTCAGCAGTGGGTGATGGTCCTTGTGGGAATGAGGAAAGCCTCTTTCTGGGAGTGTGAGCGCTTCACCAGCCTCAGGTGTAAGTCTTGCTCTGATCAGCTTCTGCGGCTGCCACAGCATCCACACACCCGGTGGCTTCCCATAAGTCTTGCTCATGATCTGGAGGCCAGAAGCTCACCATCCAGGTGTCAGCAGGTCCGGGCTCTGCTGAAGGCTCTCATAGTACCTGCTTCAGGCCCCTTCCTGCTTCTGAGGGGCTGACAGTCTGGCTTGTGGACGTGTCACCCCAGTGCTCACCTCTGTCTTCATGCAGCCTTTTCCTCTTCTTGTGGGGAACCCAGAGTGGGTTAGGGGCCCGCCTTCATGGCCTCATCTATTGGATGTACAGGAGCCAGATGTGATGGGTGGAGCTGGGCTGCTTTTAGAAGCTCAGTTCTCACGAGGGGAGAGTGGGAGCCAGGTACTAAAGAAAGGCATCAACACAGGCGGCTGAGTGTGATCAGGTCACCTGAAGTCATCGGTGCGTCTGTGGCATTTATCACAAGAGGGACTCCTGCCAGGCTGGGGGTCACCTCCACGTTCTGGGTGCCGTGCTTTCTGTGGGACCACCTTTGGCTGCCATGAGCTCTGGGGGTGGCGGGGGAGCAGGGCGGAGCCTGTGCCCAGGACCCTCAGCAGCCCTCCTCCCAGAACAGGTGGGAAATTAAGGGCCAAACCAGGGCGGATTTTCCAATGCGTGGCTTCAGGGACTTTGATAGCAGACTTCTCCCAAATATGAGGACCAAGGCAAACACGCTGTGTTCTCCCTGTGAGGATGGGCTATTGTGTTTCTCTGGAAAGATGCTGTGCTTGGCCAGGGCCACGTGAGGGTCAGAGGCTATTTGGGTTGTTCAGCAAATGCAAAACCCAGTTAAGAGAAGGGTGAAGGTCCCCTTCTCACGCCTTCCAGGCTGTGCACCTCTGTTTGTCATCCAGTGTGCATGCATCATGCAAGAATGATGGGGGAAGCATTTATTATTTTTTTCTGTTTCATAATTCAATCTCAGGCACCAAGGTTTAGAAATAGCATCTTTATAGGTAGGACTGAGTTTAGTGTTTTTCCTATAAAATAATTTCCACAAATTTAGCTCCAGGCTCTTTACCCTGCCTGATATAGGAGACTGGATGCAGAGTTCATTTTTTTTTGAATGTCCATAAAACGCACGCACCTCACAACCAGCGGGAGCTCCCAGCCGCAAGGTCCCAGCTCTGCGTCTGGGTCTCCGCGCCTCCTGGGCCTCCTCTGGCCTGGCCGACCCTTGCCCCTGACCTTCCCGCTGTGGTTCAGATGCCTCTTCATGACACATGCCAGCTCCATGGCCATGAGGGGCCACACCTGCGTGTCCTGTGGCAGGTGTGTGCTCCTCGGGTTACCTTCAGGGCGCCCCACGCTCGACTGTGGGGCTCAGGGTGGTCCATCTGTCTCCGACATGGGCTCAGGGTGTTCCTAAGACCCGGCCTTGCTGAGCAAGTCTTGAGCACACTCGTGTCCCCCAAATAAGCCTTATTGTGAGCAAGGCTCCCCCGTCTTCCCCCTCCTCAGGAAGCCCCTCGGAGAACAGACCGTTAACAAGAGAAAGGCGCAAACTGTGTGCGCAGTGTTAGTGCGCTTGTGTTTCTCCCCAGCATGGCTTCTTCCCGATGTTGCCTTTGAGTCTGTTTTAAATTTTTGTGAAGTTAGGGGAAAAGGCCTCATATTTAAAATTGATTTCAATTTAATGACGATGAGATGGTCTGATTTCTTTTCCTTAGAAACTGTTTCTTTTTTCTTCCTAAATCTCGCTATGGCTCCTCACCTACGTCCGTTGTTACGATCCCTTTGCGAACCATGGACGAGCCCGATGTTTGGATTTGGGGGACTTGGGGCAGCAAGTTAGGTGCTCAGCTGAGAGTCAAGGGAGGTTTCGTGGCTGAAATTCTACATAATTTAAGGATCTTTGACTGTAAGAGAAAAACCACAAATGTGAAGTTAGAGTTAATACATTTATTTTTTTCTGTTTTTTTTTTGTTTTCTTTTTTTTCCTGGGGTCAGAAAGAAGTGATAAGTGGGAAGAACAATGAGTGACTTTGGTTTATTGAATCAATGAATGATTCAATTAAAACTGAGGAAATTTTAGTCTCTTTAGATGAACACACAAAATAAAAGAGAAGAAAATAAAATCCAAGGAATATTTCGATGCAGTAATTCAAATGACAGTGATTATGTTTCTGTGAAAGTTTGATCTGGAATCTGGTGTGCAGAAATTTCCACGTGACTGAGTCTGTCTCCCCCACCTTTGTGTTTGGGGAACGGTAAACAAGTGGAATCTAAGCCCTTGTTGTTTGCATATAAATCGCATTTACAAAGGCAGGCCCAGCCCTTCACTAGGCTGCTTCGTGGAGCCATGCGTTTCTGTTCCTCCTCATGGCCGCATTCTGCTGCAGCAGCCGTAGCTTCTGCACTAAGAGAAAAGATTAATTGGCTCATGGCAACACATCGGGCCGGCCTGGACATTGTTCTGGGGCTTTGCTTTAATCCTTGTTGTTAAAGGCAAAAAAAAAAAAAAAATCCTCCGCGACAGTGTTATTAATGTGATAAAAAGGAATACTTGTTAATAACTAGATAATTTTGAGAACGTGGGTTCATCCATCTGTTAATCTTTGTTGTGATTAAGGAGGAAATCCTATTACCCATTATTCCTAATGACAAGACCAAGGAGCCTTAAAGCCCCAGCCGGTGCAGCCCCGGAGAAGAGCTGTGAAGGGTATCGGCGATCTTGGTGGCAATTGAGGAATTGGCCCTACCTCCACACAACAAAAGTGATACAAAAGAATTACACCCTCACTAAAGTCTATTTCCTCGTATAATCACACAAAATGATTTTTCTTAAATATGATAATAAATCACAGCAAAAAATCAATGTGGCAGAGCCCAACTGCTATGGCCTGATAACACATCAATCAATATTTAGTATTTAGATTTTAATTAATACATAGCCGTGCAGAGACTTTTTAAGGGAGAAATATTATCTCAGATAAAAAATCCAGCACCGTTAGCATGCAAAAGTTGTTGCTCATATCTGTCATTGATCAATCTGCTGGGGTTGTGATTAAAACCCCTTGGAAATATCAGACAAGAGGGCAAAACAGATTGAACCAGAGAGAATGTTGTCGGCATCTCTGCTGGGAGACGCAGCTCACGAGGCATTGGAGCCGGGGCTGAGCCGCCTAAGCGGCAGGCTTGGGGAGACAGAATCCAGGGTCCTGGGAACCTACAGACCCCAGAGTCCCAGGTTAACCAGCAGGGCTCCTTGCCAGTGCTCCCCCTGAACTTACAAACTTCAGATTGGGGTGAAATTTTTCTCTTGGTGATCAAGTGTTTTCAGAATAATTTTGATGTTTATTGAACTTTTCTCATCAATTGCAGTCGCACTTTTAAATTCCTCTGTTTCTCGTGGGGTGTGGACGACAGGGGCTGCTAAAACTCAGCGTCCTTGCAGGGGAGCAGGTGGGGGGCGTGGGTTACTAGGCTAGACTAATAGACTCTAGACTGTTTACAAACTGCCCCCTGGGTCCCCACCCACGACCACCTCTGCCCTCACCTGACTTCCTGCTTCCTGCAGCTGTTCTTTGAACCACACCCTCAAGGAAATGACTCTTCTCCTGTGTCATCACGGTCATAGCCACCAGAGGCCACGCATATTACATTCCTGAGACTGGAAGCTGACGGGATCCTGGTTGCGTGGGGGGCGGGGGGCGTCTCTGGGGAACTGAGGGCTCAGGGAAGCAGTGACTTTGTCCTGCTCGAGTTCCATGTGGAATCTGTCTGACTGGGGTG
>SJYF01002196.1:863394-890331 GCA_006410515.1 Procapra przewalskii
GGGGGGGGGCAATGGGCAGGGGCACAGAGTCCCTGAGGAAGCAGTTTGGGAGGTCAGGCTTTGAACTCACAGAAAAATGCTGGGTCATTGAGGTATCAGAACCATGATGGTATCAAAGGCTAAAACATTCCTGCATTTTGACACCACAGTTCCACCTCCAGGACTTTACCCTAAAAAGTATTCAGATAAGGCTAGAAGTCTCCTATCAGGGTCTTCCTGCAGTGAAGCCAGCAACAGACCCCCCATCCCCACCCCGGGCAACAACTAACAGACACCTAGAGGCAAGAAGGAGCTTGTAAGTCAGTGTGTGAAAGGCATCCCGGAGGCGATGTGTTTAGGGGAATAGCTAGTGACATTGCAAAAGGTGATCCCAATTCACCCAAACACCTTTTGGTGGATGTGCCCTAACGTTTGGCGGGAGACAGAAGGGGAACAGCTGTCTGCTGCCTCTGAGCCCATCCCCCTTTCACAGGAAGCCCCCAAACGAGTTCTCTCACTCATGTCAAATGGTCCCCATCTGATGCCCCCTCCTCCTCCGTAGTGTCTTCAGGGTCTGCTCTCCTTCAGTCCTACACACCATCAGACAATTCTTTTGTAAAGTCCTGTCCTCACACATGTCGCATGAACTGAGTGGCGTCAACAGTTTGGAGTTGGATACTAAATTTAAGAAGAACGTCCTGTGCCCCATTTTTATGTGGTCAGAGTGGCTGGTCCTTGCCTCCAGGTGCCCTGGATGTTGCTAAACCAGGGAATGGTTGGAAGTAAAGGCCGTTAGATACCAGAATGTCATGTATGGGATGGAAGGAGCTTTTATTTGCATTAGAAGTGACCTCCTGTTTTCCTGCAATGATCAGATTAAAACAATGCTCAATTCTGGGGCTGGCGCACAGGGTGATCCAGGGAGATATGGGGTGGGAGGTGGGAAGGGGCTTCGGCATTGGGAGATCGGGTACACCTGTGGCCAATGCATGTCAATGTATGGCAAAACAAATACAGTATTGTAATGTAGGGAAATAACAATAATAATAAAAATTAAAAAACAAACAAAAAACAATACTCAATTCTTAAAATGTACATTGATACAGGTGAAGCGATAGAAAGATATTTATCTGTGAGATAAACACAGCAATTCCATCTACAAGACTTATAAAGACAGCCATCTGAACTCAAGGTTCCCAATATCTGTGTCTTGAGGGGTTTATGAAGTCACCGTCAGGTTAACTAGTTAACGCTGGTGGAGGCCCATCAGTACCACCCCAGACCCGGGTTCCAGCTTTGCCGAGGGAGCAGAGGGGAAGCAGACAGCTTCCATCCAGAAGACCTTTCCTTCCTGGGAGAGAAGAATCCAGGACCTGATTGCTGACACTCAGCCTGGGGTCTCCATTACATGCACTGAATTGAAGTATCTGATGGACTGAACTGTTTAAATTCCGGTCCCTCTCTGTGGCTGAACTCGCGCCTACAGCCGCCATGGGAGGGAAGATCTCTGACCACCGTGGAAGCAGGTGATTTCTGTTCCCTTTAACCTTGCGGGCTGGGTGGTGGGAGGGCTCCTGCCCCAAGCTGGCGGTCTGGGGCTCGGGTGGCCCAGCCCCCGCTAGGCCTGTGATGCTGAGTCCTCCCCGCCCCCCTGCCCCCAGCTGGGGCTGTGTTCCTGGGGAGAGGAGGCTAGTAGTCCTGTTAGAGAGTCAGGGAAAACTGAGGGTGCTCCGTGTGGATTTGGGAAGTGTGCTTTCTCACTCTCCTAGTAGATGAGGACACAGCCAGAACCTTCCCACCAGCAGAGGCAGTGCTCTCTCACATTTGCTTCTTTTCCTCACCTGCTTCCAAGCAGATGCCGTGGGAGGCAGTCCTGGAGGTCTGCTCGGCAGAGGAGCCTTCATAGTTGTCATGACACAGCTGGACCCACTAACGTCATGGTGACGTCGGCATGCTCCAGGCAGGTGCACTTGATTTTATTATTATTATTTAGGTGCACTTTGTATCCCTGTGAAAGTATGAAAGCCTCCCAGAAATTAGATGTTAGACACAAAGATTAGCGCTGTCACAGGAGTTAACTATTGATCAAGTCCTATAATTGGCTGTAGGAAACTTCCTGAGGAAAGCCTTGGATCTGGTTCCAAAGCTGGGGAGGCCGTGAGCGGGGGTCATGGAGGGCTGGGGAGACCACGAGCGGGGGTTTGTGGCCGGGTGTGGAGGCCATGACTTCCCAAGTGTGGACGCGTTGGCCCATTGTGCAAGACTCTGTTATGAGACGCAGCTCAGCCTTGGCATGAACGTACGGCAGGCTCCAGCTGACACAGGGTTCATATCTAGAAGCTGCATTCAATGGCCCTGATGTGTCTGTGGGGAGGTAACTTACCTTTACGTAGACAAGCTTGCCATGTGCACGTGAACCAAACGGGCAGGTCAGGGGAGGTACGCTTGTGGAGGGGAGTGCACATGAAGGTGGGGATGAAAAGTGGTGAAGAAATTAGGGGAGCTGGACCCCAGATTTCACATGTCCAAGGAGAGGTTTTTCCTTTTTAAAAAAGAGGCGAGAAAGGCAATTACAGCGAGGAGAGACATTTAATAAGACAGATTTGTGCCAATCACGCTCTACAGACGGGTGCCAACGCGAGAGTGGGTGTCTCATCTGACCTGTCTTCTTCTCCACACCTGAGGGGCTGCTCCTGTTGAGGGCTGTGTGCTGCCTGGAGGGAACTCTGGGGACTCAACTCTCAGCCGAAGCTGAGGGTTTGAGATGCGAGGTGGGAGCCTTCCAAGGACGGGAAACTCTGAGTTGCAGACGAGGTTTCAGGACTCAGCCTTGAATGAAATAGTGATGGAGTGACTGGGGCCTCCCTGTAATGATGGAGGCGTTGAGTTGCAACTCAGGACAGAACCTGGGATGGAGAGAAGTCGGGACCCTGAAGGCTGGGGAGGAGGTGATGGTGAAGGACAGGAGCTTGTGGTAAAATAGATCAGCATGTAGCAATGCCCAGAAATCAGGCTAAATGCTTTCTCCCAGCCCAGGTTGTGGAAAGCTTTGTGAAGATTCAGACAAACCAGCAACAGAAAGACATTTCCAAAATAATCAGGAAGGCCTGAGAACTGATTGGTTGTTTGATCCCACGAGGAGACTGTCATTAACTACTTATAGTGTGATGATGATGACAAGGCTCCATTGGATGGGAAGGGGGCTGACAGGTGAACGGACAGGGTTGGGGCGCCCAGTGGAACAGCAGTTGGGCGGAGTGGGACTGGGAGAACCAGTGATGCGAGCGACCTGGACGCAGGCCGTCAGGGCTCTGCCTCTGTGCGTGTCCAAACATGCCCATCACGTTTGCTTTGTGAAGGCCGGCTGTCAGCACGGTGACAGGACCAAGGGCAAAGCCGGGCTGTGTGGCGAGGTCACGAGCTTGGACATGTCCGAGCTCGGTGGGAAGAGGCGGACTGAGTGCCTGCCTGCCTCTAGTGGCTGCTCGGGGCGAGCACACATTCCCCAGTGGGACTTGGATTGGTTCAGATCTTTCAAGAAGGGTGTCTGTCACGGCACCCAGACTCCCGCCAAGCGTTGTGCGTGTGTTCACTTTGCTCTTCGGCAATGCGGAGTGGGGGGTCCTTACCCAGACTTTACATGGGAGAAGGCTGGGGCTGAGCAGGGCTGGTGCCAGCCGGGGAGTGGGTTAGAGCCTGGTGTGCGTGAGGCCCTGGGACGGAGGGTCATGCCCACCATGCGGTCAGCCCGCACCTCCCTGCTGTCCGCCCGGCGCCAACCCTAACAGACGGCGTGTCCGGCCAGCGCAGGCGCCTGTGGAGACCCTGGCGCTCAGCCTTGGTCTCTCGGGCTCAGCGTGCACCCCTCGTGGGGCAGGCAAACTCCTCCGCAGGCGCGACTTCCCAGTTAGCTGGCACCCGCCTCCCGCGCTGTCCCGGGATGTCTTTGCAGCTGCCTGGCCAGCTGGCTGCTCTCTGATTCTGCTCATTTCTCCGACGGTCGATGGAAGCTATTAGTTTGTTTCCAACGTCGGACGAGTGCCAGTGACTTAACAAGGGTCGCGGCTCTGACGGCAGAGCCGGCTGATACAGCAGTGCTGGTGGACAGCCCTCCGCCCTCCTCGAGGCGACCCGAGGCTTGGGTCCCGTTATTGCGAACTGTGCTCCAGAGTGAAGTCAGATCTTTACTCCTGTGTTGGTAGATTGTATGTGAAGGGTGCTAACAGATTTTTTTATCATTTGATCTACTAGGAATATGCATAGTGTTTATCCGTCTGGAGGGACAGTTGTCTTTTAGTGAGAGGAAAAGCATACAGTATTCAGTTTTAATGGTGCATGCATGTGGGTGTGCACCTGTGTACATGTGTGTATAGATGCATGTATGTGTGTATATGTGTATGTGTGTAGTATATATATATATGTGTGTCCGTGCATGCTTGTGTATGCTTGTGCATGTACATGTATGTGTATAAGTGTGTGGGTGTGTGTATAGAGGCATGTGTGTATGTGTATATGTGTTTGTGTGTGTGTATATATGTATGTGTGTCCATGTATGCTTGTGTACACTCGTGCATGTGCAATTATGTGTATAAGTGCATGGGTGTGTGTTTGTGTGCACACCAACGTTGTGTGAGTACCTGTGATATGGAGGTGTTTTGTATACATTATTCTTTGTTCCTGGGACTCTGAGGTCTGCAAGACTGCGCTTGTGATGTTACTGTTACTGCCGTGTTTGCTGTTATTTTGCAGGAGGACACTGGGCTTCCGTAGGTCATGTTCCTCGTATGCACTCACACGAGGGCACAGCTGGGCCTCCAGCCTGCACTTCGGTCTGCATCTGGACAGCACCGGCCAGCACCCTGCCTTCCCGCACTCAGGAGTCTAAACACGAAGCACCCTGTTGGTGAATTTCCTGTGGAGTACACTGCCTGTGCCCCGTGGGCAACACGTATGTTTTGGTGAAAAGTGGGCGCCTGTACCCACATCACCTTCCTTCGGGCGTGCGTCCTCACACCCCAGTGCTGAGGCTTCCGACCCGGGAAGGTGTGTGTTCATTCTCCAGATAATCAGAGGCCCTGATAAAATGAAGCTTCCCATGACGGACACCCGGCCGACAGGGCTGTTAGTTTACAGAGGGTGTGGGCAGAGTTGACTGGAAAATTTTGATCACTTTAATTTACTATATCCAGTATGCCTGCTGTACTCGGCCGGCACTTTTATCAAGCCCTGGGCGGTGGTATTGATTTTTTTATTTTCTAGGTAGGATAAGAAGACAGAGAGTTAGGAGCGAGAGTGAATGAAGAACTTTCTCCGATTGCTGCTTTCTCCAGCTTATTGCATCCTGTCGTCTGTGGTCTCAGATGATGTGCGGTATGTCAGGGCTGCTGGGAGCAACAAGCAGGGCGAATAACAATGGAAGAGCCAGAAAGATTGAAAAAGGAGAAGGAGGCAGAGGAGAAAGTCGGAAAGTGCCTGTGAGCCCTGGAGAAAAGCAGAGGTGGAGGAAAAAGCGTCCTCAGTGTGGGCAACCCGTCAGCACGTTTCCCTAAAGCTGCTGGGACCGAATAGACAGGTGCCAGCCAGCAGCCGGGCTGTAGCACCCTTGAAACAGGGGCATTGAAGAAGCCTTTGTGTTATTATTTTCTTTCTGAAATGAAAAAAAGACCCCCCTCAACAACAAGAACAACACACACAGCCCCTCACACAGCAACCAAGGGCATTCAGCCCATCTCTAGTCTTGCTGTGCGGGTGGCAGGCACCTTCCCTCGGCTGCCCCCCATCCTCTGGGCAGACCCTGGCAGGCAGTCCCAAGGCACGAGGGACTGAAGCCCCTGCAGTAGGTGCAGGGCCCCTCCCTGTCATGTGGAAGCCCCTTCCCACAGCCAGGCTTCTCGACAAGGCTAACGCGATTTGACAAAATCCAGAGGCCGAAGGAGGGTATTTTACTGGCCTGATGGCTCCCGTGTGTGGTGGACGTGGAACAAGAGGGATGAGAGACAGGCCCCCGGGACTCCAGCCATGTGTTTTGTAGCTCTGGGTCTCTCGTTTGCCCATAGGCTATGTACCCTTACCCGGCTGCTTGGCAGTTGGGACCAGGGGTCACGAGCAGCACAGGTGCCCACCTGGTGTCCCCAGGAGTGAAGGATGTGGATTCCTGATGACCATGCGATGTGACATGTAAGGTGCGATAGGAGGAACTCGAGGAAACAGCCTCAGTTATGGAGGAGCAGGCAGAACCCAGGCTCCAGGCGGAGCCGTGGGGCCAGAGGACTGGGTCGCTGAAAGCTGGGCACAGAGTTTGGGGCAGGGTCATGGCCAGGCTTGGGTTCGCCCCAAGAACACACCACCCAGCCGGTGAGATGCTGCCAAGACCCCACTCAGGGTGACGGCAGAGGTCAGCAGGGCACTGGCCTTTGGAAGCCTTTTTAGGAAAGAAAGCAGCAATGCTGGAGGGACTCGACTCTGCCTGGGTCTGGCTGCCCCTCAAGGGGTGACGAGGGCTCAGAGCTGAAGGTGGAGGCCAGGGGCAACAACGGAGCTGTGGAAACAGGCCAGCGGGCATGCGCTGCGACAGCCTGCACAGGCGCGGCTGGCTCTCACCGTCAGATATCCTCAGTTTACCGCTGAGTATCTCAAATCCCGGTCACAAAGCTGAGTCGTGTGTGCGATGTTAGGTCTTCTTTCTGGAAACCCCAATCCTGTCCTCACTGGACGCTGTTCCAGAAGACACTGCTCGTGTCTGCAGGCCACCTGTGCTTGCTTTAATTCTAGGATATGAAATGCACAGGAGGTCGGGAGGGAGCAGGGTTTGGATGCTGTACTTGGTCACTCAGTCCTGTCTGACTGTTTGTGACCCCATGCGCTAATTTAAACTTTAGGACTTAAAGTCTTCAGGGTCAACCTTTGACTATCAAAGATAGTTGCTTGTTTTTTTCAAAAGTATAATTAAGTGCTTTTTAATTTTTAAATATATTTTTTAATTGGAGGAAAATTACACATATATATGAAGTCTAGAAAAGTAGTATTGATGAATCTGTTTGCAGGGTAGGAATGGAGATGCAAATGTGGAGGAGAAGTGGGGGAAGGAGAGAGTGGGACAAACGGAGAAGGTGGCGTCGATATATATACACTGTCACACACTCTCACTATCATATATACAGTCTCACTATCATATATGCACTCTCACTATCATATATACATTATTACACACTTTCACTATCATATATACACTGTCACACACTCTCACTATCATATATGCAGTCTCACTATCATATATGCACTCTCACTATCATATATACACTATCACATATACACACTATCACATATACACACTATCAGTTTTGTAAATACACTATCACGTGTAGAATAGATGGCTGGCGGGAAGCTGCTCTATAGCACAGGGAGCCCAGCTGAAAATAGTTGTTAATTGCAGGTATCGCATAAACAGACTCCTGAAACTAAATCTAATAATGTAGCTTGATGCTCTTAGATTAAAAAAAAAAAAGATCTTTACTTTTAGAGGTCTATTTCCTCTGTTAAAGTCACTTAAAGTGATCTTTTATTGTCCCGGTAAGCCCTGGTTCTGTCTCTCTCTCTCTTTATATATATATGTATACACATATGTAAGTATTATGTATAAAACTAATTTTAATTGGAGTAAAGTTTCAGTAAAGTTAAGTTAGCACATGCTTTTAAGAATGTGGTTTGCTAAAATTGTCTATTTTGCAGAGATTGATGCCTTATCATTAAATGAAATCAAGGCAAGTTGCCCTACCCTAGTTCCCTTGAAAGCTATCGTCACGGCTGGCAGAGGAGGTGGGGCGATCTCCATGAGTGTTTTGTCAGCTTAGGTATTTACACGTTTTCCAAATGCTTTCCACTTAGTTTCAGGGCTCCCGGCAGCTCAGGTGGAATGACTTCTTTAACCTCAAAACACACCCTGAAGGTGCGTGTGGACTCTGCCCCTGGAGCCGACCATTGGTCCCAGATGGTTTGGGCTGAAGCTCGTGGGGCTGAGACCCACCAGCCTCTCCAGGCCCCTCCAGCCCCAGCCTCAGTGCTCCACCCTCTTTCCATTTGTCCAATTTGTTTGGGAAGCGTGGCTCAGAGCCTGGTTCCCGTCCTGAAGAGTACAGAGAACATAGGTTGACTTCTAGCAGTTGTGTTTGGTTTTGTTTCTTCCCTAAGAGCACTGACTTAAAAATTAAGGGCCATGGATGAAAAAAAGCCTGATGATGCAACAGAAAATAAAGGCCAACTAACTTTCTATGTTGCTTGTAAAAATGGCTGTGTGCTCCCTCGCCTCATGTTCTGGTAGAATTTGTCTCAGAAGACATTAAAAAAAATTGTTGCTTTAAGGTGATGTGATGCACGATACAGATTTTATTTCACATGTAAATACAAATTTATATGCAGGAATTGCTGGAAGGAGCTGCCAAGGTCGAGAACGTTTCTTCTGCCTTTGGAGTTCTGGTGAGCTTGCTGTATTCTTTATAACACTGTGATTTGTCCTCATTATTTTAAAAGCTATTGCTAACAGTTAAAATAAATTGCTTCATTTGTAACATATAGGTTGCTGTATAAAAGATGGCAGGTCAGGTTTGAGTGAGAAGTGCCAGTGCTCGGCAAGTAATCCTGGCGCAGCCTTCAGGCACCGGAGACTCGGAGGTGTTCTGAGCCCAGCCCTCTGCTTGGGCATTGACTTAGAATCAGTTTCACTTCCAAGTAGAAGAGCTTCCGTCAGTGAGTGTGTTAACTTCCCCCTTTCCCTCATGGTCCCCCCGCACCAGGTGATACCGAGCACAGACTGCACGAACAGAAGCGGGTCTCTGAGAGGAGATGGGACCTCCTGCAGAAATGGGAGGCAGAAAGCACCCCCTCCCCCCTGCTCAGGTCCACAGATGGAAGGTGACAAGGGGCACTCAGTTCAGAGGAGCTGAACGCAGCACATGCTGTTTGCTGCTCAGTCGTGTCTAACTCCCTGCGATGCCATGGACTGTAGCCCACCGGGCTCCTCTGTCCGTGGGAGTCTCCAGACGAGAATGCTGGAGTGGGTTGCTGTGCTCTCCTCCAGGGCATCTCCCCCACCCCGGGATCGGGGTGGCTCTTATGTCTCCTGCGTTGGCAGGCGGGTTCTTTACCTCTAGCGCCACCTGCGACTCAGTTTAGATTATCCCAGTTTTGTTGGCGACATCCAAAGCATCTCAGTCGGGAACCAGCTGAGCACATGCATGCCTTCTCTGCAGCAGGCCTGACCAGGGCTCTGGGCTCGGCCTCTTCAGTGTCAGAGGCTCCAGGGCCCGTTTCACTTGGTGCGTGTGGGCTTTGATGTCCACAGTGAGTCCCAGTGAGTTGTTGTCTTCTATTTTCTTCATGGTGACTCAATCATGAGGGGGGCGCTTGAGGGGGGACTTGATGTTGACCCAGTGATCGACCCAGTGGTCGACCCAGTGGTTGGCCCTGTTTCTCCGGAGGGGGGCGCTCTTCTGAGGATATTTCGGTTGCCGGAAGGTGGGTGACATCTGGATCTCACTTTTTTGTGTCTGTGGGTGCTTTTCAGCACTGCTTTCTTGGCCTTCAACATGCGTTTTTCCCTTTGATTTCCTTTCCTTTTTGATTCTGTGTTGAAAATTCAGCGTTTTTGGTTATTAATTGGCCTCAGTAAGATGCACAATCACATGCTTTTTTTTCCCCCCAGGAAGATTAATATGTAGCTGTGGATTCCAGGATCATTTAAACCCTCTTTGAAAATTTGACCCATCATAACAGACAGATGCTCTCAGAAAACAATAGCAATGAAAATAATAACAATAATGACAATCATAAATGTTAACAATGGAAATTGGCACATGGCAGTGATAGTTCAGCATTAACTGTTCCTGAAGGAAGGAAGGCTCTTCTAAAGGTACCTCTTTCCATTCGAGAGACAGACCCAGGCAATGCATGAGGATGAGAAAACGGAAAAACAACAGAAAGTGGGGAAAAATGGCTTCTGTTTACCCAGGTTATTTCTGAACAGTAATGCAAGGATGTAATAGAAATAATTTAGACATATGGATAAGAACCTTCAAAATCAATAGTGCTGGAAGAAATGAAGCATATGCTGATGCAATCAAACAGAATTGAATTTCATACAAATGTTAGCAAATCTATATCAGATTAACACAGCAAAAACTTCATTTTCATTGATTTATAACGTATTATTATTGTTTTCACCAAACTGCCATAGACAGCCATTTAGCAGCTGCCACGTGCCTCACGGGTGAATAGGAGAGCCTGCATTGCGGGCGGGCACAGACACACAGGGCCCGTCAGTCACCAGGGCGCAGGTGCGGGCTCCAACGCCCTCCTCTTGCTCGTCTTCATCACGTTGCATCATCCTGGAGACTTCTGGTGAGCGTGGGGTGTTCGCTTGGAATTCACAGACTCATGAAGGAAAAGGGAAGGGGATGTGTTGTAACCTATAAACATTTAGCAAAAATGGGGCTTGAAAGGACCGTCAAACACATGTGCATCTCTATAGCTATATCGGTCTCTGCCTAAATAACTCCAAAAAAGTGGTTCCATCAGGATTATTCTCAGGGACCAACTGTCTGCTTCTGGAAGCCACGCTGCCTCCGTGGCCCAAGCTGAGCCTTTATCTTCAGTGTAAGCCTGGGTGGACCGCCTCCCTGAGTTTGCAGTTCCCGAGGTGAAAAATTGGGGATTTGTCCTAGATCCTCCGGAGTCTCTCCCATCTCAACACTTTTCATAAGAACTTCCTCTTGGATGGAGAGAGCTAAGTCAAGGACTGAGGTCCATGAAAGGCCAGCCTGCAGATACCTTCCATTTGGCCCTTGGGTTCTGTCCCAGCAATGGCTTACAAGGTGAGTTGTGTTTTGATCGCAGGCTGGGCCTACTGCACGGGGCCTCAGGACAGATGGCCACACTCACCCTTTCTGCCTAGCTGTCCCACATCCCAGACGGTTCCTCCCAGCTTTTATGCCTGGAGTCTCATCATTTGTGGTTTAGTTGTTGAGTTAGGTCTGACTCTTAGCCACCCCATGGACTGTAACCCACCAGGCTCCTCTGTCCATGGGATTTCTCAGGCAAGAACACTGGAGTGGGTTGCCATTCCCTTCTCCAGGGGATCTTCCCCACCCAGGGATTGAACCGGGGTCTCCTGTACTACAGGCAGATTCCTTACTGTTTTCGCTGCCAGGGAAGCCACTCATCAGTTCAGTTCAGTTCAGCCACTCAGTCGTGTCCGACTCTTTGTGACCCCATGAACTGCAGCACGCCAGGCCTCCCTGTCCATCATCAACTCCCGGAGTTCACTCAAACTCATGTCCATCAAGTCGGTGATGCCATCCAGCCATCCCATCCTCTGTCGTCCCCTTCTCCTCCTGCCCCCAATCCCTCCCAGCATCAGGGTCTTTTCCAATGAGTCAACTCGTCACAGGAGGTGGCCAAAGTACTGGGGTTTCAGCTTCAGCATCAGTCTTTCCAATGAACACCCAGATTGATCTCCTTTAGAATGGACTGGTTGGATCTCCTTGCAGTCCAAAGGACTCTCAAGAGTCTTCTTCAACACCACAGTTCAAAAGCATCAATTCTTTGGCACTCAGCTTTCTTCACAGTCCAACTCTCACATCCATACATGACCACAGGAAAAACCATAGCCTTGACTAAACGGACCTTTGTTGGCAAAATAATGTCTCTGCTTTTGAATATGCTATCTAGGTTGGTCATAACTTTCTTTCCAAGGAGTAAGCATCTTTTAATTTCATGGCTGCAATCACCATCTGAAGTGATTTTGGAGCAAAAAGTAATAAAGTCTGACACTGTTTCCACTGTTTCTCCATCTGTTTCCCATGAAGTGATGGGACAGGATGCCATGATCTTAGTTTTCTGAATGTTGAGCTTTAAGCGAACTTTTTCACTCTCCTCTTTCACCTTCATCAAGAGGCTCTTTGTTCTTCACTTTCTGCCATAAGGGTGGTGTCATCTGCATATCTAAGGTTATTGATATTTCTCTTGGCAATCTTGATTCCAGCTTGTGCTTCTTCCAGCCCAGTGTTTCTCGTGATGCATTCTGTGTATAAGTTAAATAAGCAGGGTGATAATATACAGCCTTGAGGTACTCCTTTTCCTATTTGGAACCAGTCTGTTGTTCCAAGTCTAGTTCTAACTGTTGCTTCCTGACCTGCATAAAGGTTTCTCAAGAGGCAGGTCAGATGGTCTGGTATTCCTGTCTCTTTCAGGATTGTCCACAGTTTATTGTGATCCACATAGTCAAAGGCTTTATTGACTATGCCCAATCCCCTCATCGGTTGTAGGCAATTAACAAACAGCCCTCCTTGCCTGTGGGACCGTGGTGAGGGGTAGAGGAGTCACTCCAGGTGTGCTGGGCCCTGGGACGTCCTCAGCAAATCAGGGCTGTCTCGCCGCTGGCTGGGGGACGCTTGACTGTTCTGTCCGCACCCCAGCACCTCCCCTGATGGTGGGCTGTCAGTTCCTCCAGGCCTTGTTATCCGTGTTGTCTCTTTCCCTGAACCGTGTGATATTTCCCAGCTGAGCTCCTGCCTCCGGTCTTCCTGCGGTGGTCAGAGCAGCCTCCAAATCCAAACCGGGTCCTGACGCTCTGCTCCTTTAAGACCCCCGGGGGCGCCCACCACCTGGCCTCCCCAGCCCAGCCCTGGACGCTGGCCACACCTGCCCCTCCTGCAATCCTGGGCTCGGTACACCCCAGGCTTCCCATCTCTGGCGTTCTGTTCAGCGTCTGCCCTGCCCGGAGACTGTCCAGGACTCACTCTACCCCCCAGAGCTCGAGGGCTCTTCTGCACGGAGCCTTCCCCCAGACTCTAAGGCCTCGATGCAGGCCCTCGAATGCCGCTGCTCCTGAGTTAGTCGTCCTCTTCTCCAGGCTCTGGCCTTCCCTCCTGTGGGCTGGGCGTGTCTGCCTGTGTTCACACTCTCCAGTGCCCAGAGGGACCCCAGGTAGTCACAGAATACCTAGCTGTCAAGTTTCTTCTCCTGGGCACCCCTACAGAGCATCACACAATGCTCCCTTTTGCACCTTTCAAGATGACTTCTGCCTTTTTTTCCATCATTTCAGATAGTTGCAAAGAAGTCATTTCCACCATATTGATATATACTGGTCTTTAAAAATTAAAATGGATCATATGAGCCTAAGTACTATAGCAGTTAGGTACATGGCACTATCCATCTAAAAATACACGATAACTATTCTTTCCTTAACAGCCAGAAGTTCAATATTATTTTTCCCCTTAAATTTCTGTCTCTGTTTCTCTTCCCAATAGGAATTTAGCCTAATGTTACAGAATATTTTTTGCTCCATTATCTTATCATACTTCTTTTAAGAAAAAAAATTCCCTATGCTTAAAATAATTGGGAAAATTTTGTGTTCGTTAAGCTCTGATTTCTTCTGGATTTATTGGTATAATTATTGTAAGGACATAGTTTATCAAAACAAACAAATTATAAAATTTAATAAATAGTAATCACTTAAAGAAGCAACATAGCTCAGTTGGTAAAGAGTTTGCCTGCAATACAGGAAATTCCTGGGTTGGGAAGATCCCCTGGAGAAGAAAATGGCAACCCACTCCAGTATACTTCCCTGGAGAATCCCATGGACACAAAAGCCTGGCAGACTGCAGGCTATGGGGTTGCAAGAGTTGGACACAACTGAACAACTAAGCGCACAGCACACAACCACCTAAAAGAAATACTAATAATTATTCAACACAGTGGTCAGAAGTTTATAGATGCGATGGAGACAGCGTGGTTTTCTATTTAGTAACATATTTGTAGATGAGTATTACTCATTGCTGGAATGGGATGGCATTCCTCTCAAATCGATTCTGTTTTCATGGATATATTTGCCAAGCTACTTGTTAGTATAAATTCATCATAGAAATGGAAGCAACTTTGTTGTGGTAACAGCATGCAGTATTTCTATCTCCTTCCAGGGTGCGTGCCAGTAATCACATGGTGATCAATCATTGAAACTGCTTTTAGTGATCTATACCATCGAGACTTGGGTAGGGCCTCCTGCAACTTTGCTGAAGGCAGAACTTTGGGACCATCGACTTGCAAAACGGTTTGCATGCAGCCATCGTGTTGTTTGCTCACGTTCTCAGAGGTGACAGCGGCACTGCGTTGGTTCCTTCTCGGCCGAGGATGCTTTCACCCCTGGGCGTGCCGAGGTCCGCTGCGAGGAGTGACCGGTGAGCCTTCGCCGTGATAGAAGGTGGGGCTGCGACTCAGGCCCCAGGCTCAGCATCTGGCGGAGGGACTTCCGGAAGGAGCAGGTGCGGGGGCTGAGGATCCCCCGGTCTCTTGAGACGGTGTGCAGCCCTCCAAGATTTACTCTCATTGTTCCAGCATCAAAGTGCCACTTAATCTCAGATTTGTGCTCAGGGCAGCCCTTTGTGAGGACGCCCCCTTTTAGGGTCTCTAGCTGACTGCTGCTTCAATAAGGACAATGCTGTCAACTCAGTACCAAATGTGGCCCACGATCTCTAGTGGCCAGGCACTTCTTGGAGAAAGAGAATTCTGCTAATGGGTCAGCTCTGAGGGAGAAACGCACAGAATGGGGAGGGGGGGGGTGTCCTGTCTCTGCCCCCACATCCGGAGGCTGCAGTGACCTCCACACCCTGCACACCAGCAACACCCATTCAAGAGGCTTCACCCAATAGCTACTGGGTGTCAGGCCTGAAGCCATGAGCTAGAAACACAAAGAATTCATGCTCAAAACTCAAGGCCTAGTGAAGGCGGAAGGTAAGACCCGGAGCGGGTTCTGTGCACCAAGTGCAATGCTGGTGATGCACTCGGGACCCCTGACTCCCGGACAGTGTCCCCAGCTCAGATGGGAGGGGGAGACAGAGCCCATTTTCCAGAATGTGTGCCACCCCAGATGAGGGTTACGGACCAGTGAGGGGTGTGTGGACAGAGTGAGGAGGGCGGACACCAGAAAGGGGACTCCAAGCTCAGAAATGCAGGAGCCCCGCCCAAAGGCTGCAAGGTTCCCTTGATGGGACATGTGGCTCAAGGCTGGGGGGCAGCCTGAGGACCTGTGCTTTGGAGTTTGCCCAGAACGGCCCTGAGGGCTTTAAGACTGAGAGATGAGATTGGCTTGCTCTTTGACCTTGATGGGGATGCAGAGATTAGATTGGGGCAAGACTAGTACATAGAACTTAGCTAGGAGGCCACCCGATAAAGCCCCTGAGAGATGACAGAGGCCTCATGCAGTGGACAGAAGGGCAGTGACGGACAGACGGGCAGAAATGGAAGTGAACTGGGGGTGGGAGTTGATATGATATCATCATTGGATGATCTGGGGAGGGGGTCAGGGACAGGGAATTCACAAGAGTGACTCCAGGGTGATGCTTTCCAAGGAGATTTACCAGGAGAGGAGGGACGTGTCTGTTAGGGACGCGTTAAAATTCGTGTCTGCCGGACATCGAAGTGGAGGTGTCTGAGGCAGCAGAACCAGCTTAGAAAACTGTCAGCCAGTGGGCAGTGGTTGAAGCCCCGAGCGAATGAGTCACAGGAAGAGGAAGTCAGAGGAGGCTTAGGGCAGGGGTCTCAGGGTGTGGATGAGAGGAGAGGAGTAGCAGGTCTTTGAGGGGCAGGAGCACTGGGAAGGGGCTGGCAGGACCGCGGGGCCCAAGGACAATAGGGAGGCAGCAAGGCCCCAGAATAGGCTCTCGGGAAGCCAAGGGCGTGCGGGCCGAGTGGGGCTTCTCGGGGAAGAACCAGAGAGCCTGGGGGGGACTTGGAGTGAGATGGAAACTGACGTGCATGCTGCCCACGGTGTGGGGAAGCAGTGTGAGGAGCGTGGGCCCCAAGGCGGGCCTCCAACACGCGTGGGTTTTGTTATTTGACGACGAGCACGCCTGGAACATGTGTACGTGGTCCACGCAGACAAGCTGGGCACGATCTCCGGTAAGCGTGGCCCCGTGGGGTGGGGCTGGCCTGGATGCAGCTGGATTGTCGAAGGTGCAAAGGCAGAGTGGAGGAGGTGAGCCCTGAGGGCAGACCTGAAACCTGGGGCTGTGGCCGGTGAAGCAGAAGCAACAGGAAGATTGTAACTGAGAGGTTGCTGGCCCGGAGCTGCTGCTGAGGGCAAAGAATGGGGCCCGGGGCGAGCGGCAGACTCTGGGTGTTCTCCACCTTCCACGGTGTTTGACGTTGGGAGAGCGGTCCAACTTCATGACGATAGGGGCTGAGATTTAAATTTTATGTGCAAAAAATCGTTTATGATTCAGGTTCAGGGAGGGGTTCTGACTCCACTTAGCTGGCTTTTTGAGAAGTTTGCAATAAAGAAGGGGACCTGGTGAAAGAGCTACAATTTAACCAGAACCATTCATTAACCAGGATCGTTCATTAACAGGGCAGACCCAGTAGTAGTTTTCAGCTCTCATAATTAAACTAAATTAACTTGAGAATTCCTTTGCCTAAATTTGATCTGGCTCCTGTGGGCCTCTGACTCCTGTAAGGCAGGCAGGAACAGCGACTTAATAACGTATTATATTGAAAACTAATTTTCCTAATGGGCATCACAATCACCCCTCAAAATGGTGCCTGGTTTTTCCCGACAAGGGCAGTTTGGACCGTGTGGCTTCACTGGGTGGTTTTGGGGAGCACGGATCTCTTGCGTCTGGATTGAGGACTGGTTCTGATAGAAATAATTGTGTTTCAGTTTAGAAGGTACTTCACGGAGCTCTGACCCAGGAACACTTTTATATTAATAGTTCCGTCCCCTGATGGGGATCTAACTGTGGAGGGCGTGGGAGACTGGCGGAGAAATAGAGCTCCCTGCTCAGTCTCCTTTAGTCTTCGCACCGCTCTGGGGAGGGGCAGTGTCGGACTGCAGGGACGTTGAGGTGCTGTGGGGCTTGATTAGGTGGTTGGCTTCAGTGGACTTGAGGTGTAATTGCTCTGAGATAAAAGAAATATAAGCAGTTCAATTACAGTTCAGCTCTCCCTCATCACCTGCAATGCAAGCCTCAAACATTATTTTGTTAGAGAAAATGTCAGCAGCTTGTCAGGGATCTGATGAAACACCCTCTTTACCTTCCATACGCTAACTCAGTTCTGACTCTGTCCACTGGAGCAGCATCAGATCTGCAGGTCAAGGGCTTGGTCCCACAGGCTGGCCGCCCCCCAGAGCTGCCCCTGGCCCCTCCTTGGGTACCGTGCTGAGGATGGAGGTGCCTGGACACGGAGGGTCGGGGCAGCGTGAACGCTGAGCCGCCGGGTGGGTTTGCCTGGACTCCTGGGTTCCTTCCTGTGTTCCTACTTCCTCACTCTTCATTCGTGTAAGAAGGATGAGCCCATGTGTGTAGCTCTCAGATTCAGGGAAGATGGAGGAGAGTAAAAAAACACGTGTCAGTTTGGAGAGAAAGGGCTCAGACCCCTGATTCCTGGGCTGACGCTGGACGGAGCTGTGTCCTGCTGGCACCCGGGGGCAATGGATCCCGTAGGGTGTCTTCCAGACTCACCTGCAAGGCTGGGGATGAAACCAGGCCACGGAGGTCAGGGATAGGACCGCCTCTGGCTTAAAATTCACCCGAATAGTCCCGGAGCTGAAGCTTGAGCTCCCAGGATAAAGTGCGGGCCCGCGGGCACCCTGAGCAGGAGGCCGGGAGCCCTGTGACGAGCTCCCTGTGGTCACGGCTGGCTCCTGCTGCTGTGTAGATGCTGCAAAGATGAGAGGTTGGGGGGCCCTGCCTGAGCTGCAACGTGATATCCAGGCCCCTGCAGTCCTGCAGGGCCAGCCCTGGGCCTGCAGCGGAGACCCAGGAGAGCAGTGCGGGTCCACGTTTGGGCTGTGTGGTTCATCCTCGGCTGCTGCCTCTGACATGCGTGGAAATAGTGATGCTGCAGTGTGACGAGGCTGTTGTCGTATCTGATAGCAACTCTCCTGACCTCCCTTCTGGTTTCCGTATACACCGTCAGAGCAGGCATCGGGTCTTTACAGCGCGTTCTCAGCTGTGGGCACAGAGGCTGGGGAGTGGCTGGTTTTAACCTCCGGTGGTTCTGTGCCTTCGCTCTAGACTGGAGGCGCTGGGTTTTGGCAGCTGTTTGTGGATATGATCACGTCTGGAGATGTGTTTGGAGATTTCCATGAGTGAGGATAAACGCTGGTTTTCCAGCTGCAGGACTGGACCGGTGGGGGCCTCCTCTCTCCTGTGCGGTGTCCACACTCGGGAATGATGTGTGGATCAGCTCTTGGTAACGCATGAGCCCCACGTGGATGCAGGGGTCGCCTGGAGCTGTGGTCCCAAAGTGCAGCGGCACCCCAAGGCCCTGTGGGCGCTTTGGTGAAGCAGATGCTGGGCGAGAGGTGGCTGAGCGGCCCCAGCAGAGGAGACAATGGTGGGATCTGAGGGGCCGGTAGGTGTATTGGGGCGCTTGGCATGTGTGCCTGGACCTAGAAAATGCAGTGTTTTGCTGGGAATGGTTTTCAAGGGCCCTCTGTGGGGGCACGTGCCAGAATGGGTGGTGCTGGCAGGAACCCAGGATGCATTGAGAGCTGCTGGTCAGAGGCAGCAGGTGATGCGGGGGGCGCCCACCCCCAGGAGGGGAGAGCCAGGTAGGGAGGTGGTGGGGGCTGTCGGGGCGGGGGCTGACGGCAGGGCCCTGGGGACCAGGCAGGCTGGTGGCCACAGGGAGGCTCGAGAGGGAGTGGCTGGCATATGAAGGGCCCTGGAAGGCTGGGCTGCACCTGCTGGAGGCTGGGGCCAGGCGATGGCAGGGAGGCGGCAGAGTAGCTGGAGAGCCTCCAGCCCACCCTGCTCGCTCAGGCTCAGAGAACGGGCCTTGGCGGAGACTCTCTTCTGCCTTTGCTCTTGGGCTCCAACTCTAGAAGAAGAAAGAAAGTAATAATTTCACTTGCTTTCCTGCAGATATCCTTCTGGGCAGTTGTCTAGAGCATCCTTGAGCCAGAAGGCGCCTTCCTCGTTGGGCTGGTGGGTCGTGAATGAGCTGGCTTTAGGGCAGAGTCCTAACCCCCTCACCTTCCCCTCTGCTGACCCCCACCCCTGTGCCTTTGCTGGAATGATGGTCAGAATGCATTAAAATGCACAAAATAAAATACGAGTTTCAGGGAACAAATTTTACTAAAATACAGTTATCAGAATGCTGGAATCAGGATGACATATACATCACGTGGTATGAAAGCGCTGTACGTGCTTCTCATCAATAGTCACACAGCAAGCCCCGCAGGCAGCCTGGCCACTGCCCTGATCTCCTGTTTCCTAGTGTTCCCATTTTAGCTGCAGGTGACCCAGCGGGTGTGAGCCGGAGGCGGGAAGGGACCAGACACAGCTCTGCCCCAGCAACCTGCGGGCTTTGCTCGCTGTCTGCTCCCCACGCTGAGGTCCTTTGGAGTCTCCATGGACGTTAGTGGGCATGAAGATGGCTCCTTCCCATCTGTGTCCTCTGGGTCTTCTGGGAAAAAGGCACCAAAAGCTCCGTGGGTGTGCACCCGTGACAGCAGAGGAGACGGGTGAGTTCTGCGTGCTGACGGAGGGGCCACGTGAGGCGCCTGCATTCGGTCAGGATGCCCAGACCACAGCCCCACTGCCGGCTGGGAGCCATGTGGAGACTGATGCTGCGGGGTAGGGGTACGGGGGGCTGGCTGGGCTGAGCTCAGAGCTCCTGGCAAGGCCAAGTCAGTCTCTTAGGCACCTGACAACCGTGCCCCCAGGCCTGGAGCCGCCAGGCCCCAGGAGCGAAGGAGCATGCTTGCCAGATGAAGACTTCGGGTAAGGCTTTACTGAGGCTCCTGCTGCAATGGGTGGGGGTGGGGTGGGGTGGGCGAGAACAAGTAACAGGAGCCCTGCTCTTCCCCGAGGGCGGCGAGCTGGACCCTTACATGGGGTGAGGGTGGGGGCAGGTCAGGGGTCGGGTGGGGAGGTGGCTTGGGCGTCCGCCCCCCTTGGTTCATGTGCGGGACCTTGCTTTTGCCCTCGAAACCTCCACGTCGCAGCTGGGTTTTGGCCTTTTTGCGACATGTTCTTCACGCAGTTATTGTTAGTCCCTGATAGCTTCTTTGTGTTTTGTTGCTCGGGGAAACATTTGTCCAGGTGTGCACACTGCACTGAAGGGTCCTGGGTCCCAAGCAGCTTGGCTGACACTGTTATTTGAAATCCTGGTTTGTACCTGGAAACATCCCCTTTACAGCGCTTTACTTCTGTGCTTTTCCTGTGATACCAGTAGAAAGGACTAATGCTCCTTTAGACGGAGAGCATTTTAGCAGTTTCCATCACTGAATGAAAAAAAGCCCAAACTCTGAAGATATGGATTTGTCAGAAAGCATTTTTCTGGCCAATTTTTGTTGGGTGTCTGCTATGGTTGCTAGGTTGTTTTGGAAGCATATTTTCACTGGCATCTGTTTCAAGAAAGTTTAGAGCAGATATGTGTCTTGTTGCAGTAGAAAATAATTGTTAAAAATGAGGCTTGTCTTTGCCACCAATTTCAAGCCTCATCTCGGCATCAGGGAGGCCTGGGGCAGGATAGGAGGGCCTGGAGCAGGACCGGGGTGTGTGGGCAGTTCTAGGAAGCCTGGGTAAGTACCAGGACGGCCCGGGGCAGCAGGGAGTCAGGAGAAACTGGCAACAGGCAGGCATATAAATATTTTATGCTCTGATTTGCAGATTTCATGGGTGTTATGTCTCAGTAAGCCATGGCTTTATTTTCCAGTGTCATATTCTGGTGCCCAGAAATAATGGTATTTTAATTTGCAAATATGTAAGGTACTTTAGCCACCTGGTGTGAAGAACTGGCTCATTGGAAAAGACCCTGATGCTGGGAAAGATTGAAGGTGGGAGAAGGGGGTGACAGAGGATGAGATGGTTGGATGGCATGATGGACATGAGTCTGAGTAAACTCCAGGAGTTGGTGATGGATAGGGAGGCCTGGTGTGCTGCAGTCCATGGGGTCACAAAGAGTTGGACACAACTGAGCAACTGAACTGAAGGACCAATCATTTTTCACAATGTGGTACCTGGTTAAATGCTAGTTGACCCGGTTCCTTGGCCGTGCTCTTGCTTGGGCATTCGGGGAGCTGAAAACATCTTACTAATGTATAAATTGTCCTCAGAAGCAGTGAAAGTTTTATGAATACCCAGTTGAACAGTTAATGATGTGAGCTGATATAATGTTTTGTAGACACCTAATTCATTATTTATTAATTAGACTTTGCATATTTTGAAGATTTTGCTCATCTAATAAAAAAATTCATCTGGCTTTATAATCTGATAGGGATGAAATGATCATTTAAGGTTCTATTTAACTAATTTTATATGTATTTATATCATGACTTCTTCCAGAAAAAGATTTGAGGTTTTAGGTAAAAGAATAAAACATTGAAAAAAAGAGAAAATGCCAGTCCATGGGGAAATGGAGACAGCTGGATGGTGTGGGGATGGGGGGGCTTCCCCACGGGAGGCCAGGGAGCTCCCCCACGTCCAGGGTCGGGGGCTGCTTGGCTGTGACTTCCTGGCGGTCAGTGCAAATGCTCTGTGGTCGCTTTCAAGACTCACCCTATCTTGTGAATCTTCTGTATGATTAGACGATTATCAAATTTTCTTTATATTTGTATGAGCAACACTGGGTTTCTGTGTATAAACATATGAATGTGAATAACTTTCCCACAGTTATACGATTGACAGAATGCCAGTCATTCCATGAGAGCACAGTCTGGCTGTTGGAGGGAGAGGTATGTTCATTCCCGGCGGAGGGTCGTTGTGTTTCCCGTGGACTCTGCGGCTCTTACCCACAGGTCTGTGGCACCGTGCTGCGGGGCTCCTTGTCTCCTGTGGCCTGTGTCTGGGGGCCGGGAGTGCACCTTCTGACCACCTGAGGGGCCGCCCTGACGGTTCTGGCTGGGTGTGGCCTATTTCCTGGAGGGGCTCAGAAATGGGTGAGTCCTGCTGTCTCTGCCCTGGAGTAGCTCACAATTGTCTTCACTGGACATTTTTTCCAAATGGTGATGGAATAAAACCATCTGCGTAACCATGCTCAGGCCACAAATGCTATGATTTATCTATTTCTCGTAGAATGTGTGCTGTTTAGGAAGGAGAACACAGAAGTACAAATCTTGTGTATATCATTAGGAATCTGTCTGAACTAGATTAAATAATATATCCATTTTTAACTTCTCAGCTCAAACATAATAATCACAGAATCAAGGTAGCAATACAGGAGAAGTAGATTCAGAAGTTCTGTACATTTTCCTCTGTCTTTATAGTGCTCCTCATTTCATTTTCTGAGGAAGCTGTATTTATTAAGATATGTTTTTAAAGTTTTTAATATTTACATTTGAAAAATGCAAAATATCTTATTTTCTGTGAAAGCAGAATCTCTTAAATATTATGCTTTGTTGACACCCAGTCATCAGGATTTGTAAGCACATATTTCAGGAAATTCTTGCAGTTTTGAGACAATGATTTTCTCAGGTTGTATGTGTTATGTTGGAATTATAAGTATGTCTAAATTAAAATATAAATCTCCAACAGAGGAACTCTCTCTTCGTTGTCTCTCATATAAGTGTGCACATTGTTGATACTCAATTAACTAATAATGATAATAATAATGTAGCAATATTCAACTTCCATTTGGTCACACATTCCGCATATACAGTAATTGTAAAAGCATATCATCTCTCAGATTATGTGTCGTGCAGGATAAAATGTGTCATAATCACGAAATTAGAGTTAATGGCAGGAAGGGGACCTCTTTGATCAGCCCCTCCAAACCCCTATATAGACCTCTTAAATGTACCTCATTATGAATTCATTTTAAGCTTCATTGAGCCCCAGAAATTAATTTGACATAAATTTCATTGTAAGGCTCTGGAAACTTTAATTTCAAAGGTAATACTATAGCAGATTCTCGTTTGCCTGAACGCATGCTCCCTGGGCAGATGACGGAACACAGGCTGATACACCAGTGTGGACGCTGGTCCAGAGTGGCTCCGACTCAGCACGTTTTGTGTTGTGTAGACATCTCCCTTTATCTCACAAACTCCCAGGGTCCCCTGGTCCCGGGGTCAGTCCTGCTGGCTGGCCGCGTGCTGGGCCGGGCTGGGCTCGGCCTGCCTGCTGGCCGTCCGGGGGTCTCCCTGCGCCCGGTCCTGGTCAGGATGGGTGTGAAGGACAGAGTTTCTCGAGTCTTCCCTGTTGGTGCTCTCACACGCTTTAGTGTGAGGACCTCTGTCCTCCATGTGGGGATGTCCTGGGCTGGCCTCTGCCTCCTGCCCCTGGAGGCCAGTCTCCTGGGGACTGTCTGCCTCACTGCCGGCCCACCCCTCCCAGAGCCCTCGGTTTCCACTGTATGTGGCGCCGTCCCCTCTCCCCAACCTCATGGTCTTCATCTTTGCTCTTTCTCGTCCTCCTAACGTCTCCCTTGGCTCTTTGAAGTAAGAAGTTGTTCTGAGTTCTTGCCTGTTTCATTCCTTCCACGTCTCAGGGATCTCTCTTTGTTGTTATTTATCGTCTGCCTTGCTGAGTCCTGGAGCGGCTCAGACGTCCTGTAAACTCACCTTCTGATTTCCTGGGAGTGGCCTGGGGAAAGGAAGCAGGTACGCCTCCTCCTAGCACCTTGGGGTGGGGGGACCCCCGGTGTCTCTGGCCCTCTGTCCACATGCTCTTACCCAGGGATGGCCACTCTCTGATGTGACTCCTCAGTGCGTGTGGCAGGAGGCGGTCCTCGGGGGGGGTTCTCCTGGCCCCCACCTCCCACCAGCCATGCTCATGCAGCCTGGCATCCAGGTCACTGACGGCCACTGACAGCCACTGATGGCCACTGATGGTCACTGATGGCCACTGATGGCCACTGATGGTCACTGATGGCCACTGGGGTCACTGACATTCAGTGATGGCCACTGAGATCACTGATGGCCACTGATGGCCACTGATGGTCACTGATGGCCACTGACGGTCACTGACGGTCACTGATGGCCACTGACGGTCATTGACGGTCACTGATGGCCACTGAGGTCACTGACGGTCAATGATGGCCACTGAGGTCACTGACAGTCACTGATGGTCACTGATGGTCACTGATGGCCACTGAGGCCACTGATGGTCAGTGATGGCCACTGAGGTCACTGATGGCCACTGACGGCCACTGATGGTCACTGATGGCCACTGAGGCCACTGATGGTCATTGACGGCCACTGAGGTCACTGATGGCCACTGATGGTCACTGATGGTGACTGATGGCCACTGATGGTCACTGACAGTCACTGATGGCCACTGAGGTCACTGATGGCCATTGACAGCCAGTGATGGCCATTGACAGCCACTGAGGTCACTGACAGTCAATGATGGCCACTGATGGCCACTGATGGTCACTGACAGTGACTGATGGCCACTGAGGTAACTGATGGTCAATGATGGCCACTGATGGCCACTGACGGTCTACTGATGGCCACTGATGGTCACTAACGGTCACTGATGGCCACTGATGGTCACTGATGGCCACTGAGGCCACTGGCAGTCAATGATGGCCGCTGAGGTCACTGATGGTCAGTGATGGCCACTGAGGTCACTGATGGCCACTGACGGCCACTGATGGTCACTGACGGCCACTGAGGTTACTGACGGTCACTGACGGTCACTGACGGTCACTGATGGCCACTGAGGTCACTGACGATCAATGATGGCCACTGATGGCCTCTGACGGTCACTGACGGTCACTGATGGCCACTGAGGTCACTGACGGTCAATGATGGCCACTGAGGTCACTGACAGTCACTGATGGCCACTGATGGTCACTGATGGTCACTGATGGCCACTGAGGCCACTGATGGTCAGTGATGGCCACTGAGGTCACTGATGGCCATTGACAGCCAGTGATGGCCATTGACAGCCACTGAGGTCACTGACAGTCAATGATGGCCACTGATGGCCACTGATGGTCACTGACAGTGACTGATGGCCACTGAGGTCACTGATGGTCAATGATGGCCACTGATGGCCACTGACGGTCTACTGATGGCCACTGATGGTCACTAACAGTCAATGATGGCCACTGAGGTCACTGACGGTCACTGATGGCCACTGAGGCCACTGATGGTCAGTGATGGCCATTGATGGCCACTGATGGCCACTGACGGCCACTGAGGTCACTGACGGTCACTGATGGTCACTGATGGCCACTGACGGTCACTGATGGTCACTGACGGTCACTGACAGCCACCGACGGTCACTGAGGTCACTGACGGTCACTGACGGCCACTGATGTCACGGGCGGCTACCAACGGTCACCGACAGCCACCGACGGCCACCAACAGCCACCGACAGCCACCGTTGGCCACTGATGGTCTGGGCTGTGTTGGGGAAGGGCCGACTGAAGTACCTCTGGGCCACTCTAGGGTCACGACCTCCACCCTGTCTTGCTTTGTCGAGATGTTCTGTCTCCTGGTATCATCACAGATTTGTGTCACCTGAGGACTTTCATCACCCCTGGTCCCCTGTCAGGTGTCCAGGAGGATTTAGGGGAAGCCGGCAGCTAGCAGCCCTTGATACTCCGCCTTTGTGCATGTTAGCAAAATATGCTTCTTATGCCTTTTAGTAAACTCAGTGTAATATCATAAATGCCCAGGGGTAAAGAATCCACCTGCCAATGCAGGAGACGTGGGTTTGACCCCTGGATCGTCACCCCTATGCTATTAGCCTCCTGGTGGCAGCACCCAGGCCTTTTTATTTGGTTGGGGTTTTTGCTTTAGAGATCCATTGATATTGTGAAAATATAGCTTTTCTAGTTATTATTTACTAAGCCATTCCTGTTTCTTTAGTTTCTTAAAAACCAAATTGACATCAATATGTCAAATGTGCTAAAGTTTTGTTTTCCTGCCTTTGATTTGTTCTCAAATGACCAGATGTTGGCGAGACAGGTCAGAACAGACAAGATGCCCCCCTCTCCCCGTGGAGGCCAATGCCGAGCCGCATCTGAGCTAGACAGCCCCCCAGCGCCTGTGTGCCTGGAGCTGTGTCCACCCTGTTTTTGTACTTTAAATAGTTTCTACCCAGCACATTGGTTCACACTATGCTTTCCTGATTTCTGGCTAAACCTTCTGCATCTGTTTTATGTCTCACTCCTGAACATTGTCCTGAATTTCACAACTACAGCTGTTCATCCCCACTTCTGCCCTTTTCAGAAAACTAGGCTCATGGTGAAGAGGGTGACGTGCCTCCAGCTGGGCTGTGGGTGGGTCGAGGGGTCAACTTTGAGTTGGCTGCATCTTCCTCACCCTTAGGAACTCTTCTCAGGTCCCTTTATCTGTCCCAGGGTTTAAATTGTAGTCTCAATAATTAAAAAAAAAACTTTTTATTTTATATTGAAGTATAGTCATTTAGGGCTTCCCAGGTGGTGCTAGTGGCCTGCTGATGCAGGAGACACAGATTTGATTGCTGGGTCCAGCAGATGCCCTGGGAGAGGAAAAGCCACTCCAGTATTCTTGTCTGCAGAATCCCATGGACAGAGGAGACTGGCGGGCTATGCTCTGCAAAGAGTTGTACATGACTGAAGTGACTTAACACAGTTCAGTTCAGTTCAGTCGCTCAGTCTTGTCCGACTCTTTGCGACCCCATGGATCGCAGCATGCCAGGCCTCTCTGTCCATCACCAACTCCTGGAGTTCACTCAAACTCATGTCCATCGAGTCGGTGATGCCATCCAGCCATCTCATCCTCTGTTGTCCCCTTTTTCTCCTGCCCCCAATCCCTCCCAGCATCAGGGTCTTTTCCAATGAGTCAACTCTTCGCATGAGGTGGCCAAAGTATTGGAGTTTCAGCTTTAGCATCAGTCCTTCCAAAGAAATCCCAGAAATGATCTCCTTTAGAATGGACTGGTTGGATCTCCTTGCAGTCCAAAGGACTCTCAAGAGTCTTCTCCAACACCACAGTTCAAAAGCATCAATTCTTCAGCACTCAGCTTTCTT
>SJYF01002196.1:890339-933145 GCA_006410515.1 Procapra przewalskii
TCACATCCATACATGACCACAGGAAAAACCATAGCCTTGACTAAACGGACCTTTGTTGGCAAAGTAATGTCTCTGCTTTTGAATATGCTATCTAGGTTGGTCATAACTTTCCTTCCAAAGGAGTAAGCATCTTTTAATTTCATGGCTGCAATCACCATCTGAAGTGATTTTGGAGCAAAAAGTAATAAAGTCTGACACTGTTTCCACTGTTTCTCCATCTATTTCCCATGAAGTGATGGGATAGGATGCCATGATCTTTGTTTTCTGAATGTTGAGCTTTAAGCCAACTTTTTCACTCTCCTCTTTCACTTTCATCAAGAGGCTTTTTAGTTCCTCTTCACTTTCTGCCATAAGGGTGGTGTCATCTGCATATCTGAGGTTATTGATACTTCTCCCACCAATCTTGATTCCAGCTTGTTCTTCTTCCAGCCCAGCGTTTCTCAGGATGTACTCTGCATAGAAGTTAAATAAGCAGGGTGATAATATACAGCCTTGATGTACTCCTTTTTCTATTTGGAACCAGTCTGTTGTTCCAAGTCTAGTTCTAACTGTTACTTCCTGACCTGAATATAGGTTTCTCAAGAGGCAGGTTAGGTGGTCTGGTATTCCCATCCCTTTCAGAATTTTCCACAGTTTCTTGTGATCCACACAGTCAAAGGCTTTGGCATAGTCAATAAAGCAGAAATAGATGTTTTTCTGGAACTCTCTTGCTTTTTCCATGATCCAGCGGATGTTGGCAATTTGATCTCTGGTTCCTCTGCCTTTTCTAAAACCAGCTTCAACATCTGGAAGTTCACGGTTTACATATTGCTGAAGCCTGGCTTGGAGAATTTTGAGCATTACTTTACTAGCATGTGAGATGAGTGCAATTGCGCGGTAGTTTGAGCATTTTTTGGCATTGCCTTTCTTTGGGATTGGAATGAAAACTGACCTTTTCCAGTCCTGTGGCCACTGCTGAGTTTTCCAAATTTGCTGGCATATTGAGTGCAGCACTGTCACAGCATCATCTTTCAGGATTTGAAACAGCTCTACTGGAATTCCATCACCTCCACTAGCTTTGTTCATAGTGATGCTCTAAGGCCCACTTGACTTCACATTCCAGGATGTCTGGCTCTAGGTGAGTGATCATACCATCGTGATTATCTGGGTTGTGAAAATCTTTTTTGTACAGTTCTCCTGTGTATTCTTGCCACCTCTTCTTCATATCTTCTGCTTCTGTTAGGTCCATACCATTTCTGTCCTTTATCGAGCCCATCTTTGCATGAAATGTTCCCTTGGTATCTCTAATTTTCTTGAAGAGATCTCTATTCTTTCCCATTCTGCTGTTTTCCTCTATTTCTTTGCATTGATCGCTGAAGAAGGCTTTCTTATCTCTTCTTGCTGTTCTTTGGAACTCTGCATTCAGATGCTTTCTCTCCTTTTCTCCTTTGCTTTTCATCTCTCTTCTTTTCACAGCTATTTGTAAGGCCTCCCCAGCCATTTTACTTTTTTGCATTTCTTTCCCATGGGGATGGTCTTGATCCCTGTCTCCTGTACAATGTCACGAACCTCATTCCATAGTTCATCAGGCACTCTATCTATCAGATCTAGGCCTTTAAATCTATTTCTCATTTCCACTGTATAATCATAAGGGATTTGATTTAGGTCATACCTGAATGGTCTAATCATTTTCCCTACTTTCTTCAATTTAAGTCTGAATTTGGGCTTCCCTGGTGGCTCAGAGGTTAAAGTGTCTGCCTGGAATGCGGGAGACCCGGGTTCTATCCTGGGGTTGGGAAGATCCCCTGGAGAAGGAAATGGCAACCCACTCCAGTACTCTTGCCTGGAGAAACCCCTGGAGGGAGGAGCCTGGTAGGTTACAGTCCATGGAGTCACAAAGAGTTGGACATGACTGAGCGACTTCAATTTCACTTTCACTTTCACTTTTGGCAATAAGGAGTTCATGATCTGAGCCACAGTCAGCTCCCAGTCTTGTTTTTGCTGACTGTATAGAGCTTTTCCTTACTTGGTTGCAAAGAATATAACCAATCTGATTTCGGTGTTGACCATCTGGTGATGTCCATGTGTAGAGTCTTCTCTTGTGTTGTTGGAAGAGGGTGTTTGCTATGACCAGTGCGTTCTCTTGGCAGAACTCTATTAGACTTTTCCCTGCTTCATTCCATATTCCAAGGCCGAATTTGCCTGTTACTCCAGGTGTTTCTTGACTTCCTACTTTTGCATTCTAGTCCCCTATAATGAAAAGGACATCTTTTGGGGGTGTTAGTTCTAAAAGGTCTTGTAGGTCTTCATAGAACCGTTCAACTTCAGCTTCTTCAGCATTACTGGTTGGGCATAGACTTGGATTACTATGATATTGAATGGTTTGCCTTGGAAACGAACAGAGATCATTCTGTCATTTTTGAGATTGCATCCAAGTACTGCATTTTGGACTCTTTTGTTGACCATGACGGCTATTCCATTTCTTCTGAGGGATTCCTGCCCGCAGTAGTAGATATATTGGTCATCTGAGTTAAATTCACCCATTCCAGTCCATTTTAGTTTGCTGATTCCTAATATGTTGATGTTCACTCTTGCCATCTCCTGTTCTACCACTTCCAATTTGCCTTGATTTATGGACCTGACATTCCAGGTTCCTATGCAATATTGCTCTTTACAGCATTGGACCTTGCTTCTATCACCAGTCATATCCACAGCTGGGTATTGTTTTTTCTTTGGCTCCATCCCTTCATTCTTTCTGGAATTATTTCTCCACTGATCTCCAGTAGCATATTGGGCATTTACCAACCTGGGGAGTTCCTCTTTCAGTATCCTATCATTTTGCCTTTTCATACCGTTCATGGGGTTCTCAAGGCAAGAATACTGAGGTTGTTTACCATTCCCTTCTCCAGTGGACGACATTCTGTCAGAACTCTCCACCATGCCTGCCTGTCTTGGGTGGCCCCACAGGGCATGGCTTAGTTTCAGTGAGTTAGACAAGGCCATGGTCCTAGTGTGATCACACTAGGACCACGGCCTTGTCTTGACTTAGCACACACGTAGCCAATTAACAATGCTGTGATAGTTTCAGGTGGACAGCAAAGGGACTCAGCTATACATACATACATATATATATGTATGTATCCATTCGTCCCCAAACTCCCCTCCCGTCTAGGCTGACACATGACACTGAGCAGAATTCCTGATGCTGTACAGTAGGTCCTTGTTGGTCTTAAATAAGTGAGTTTCCCGAGAGTGGACACCACAGCCTCTGCAGACTCTGCCCACGTGTGTGTGCTCTGATCCTTCTGTTCCTCGATGCTCCCTCCACTCGGCTCCCTCAGAGGACTCGGCACAGTGGCTCTTTGTTTTGATATCATTTGTCCTCAGCAGAAGGCACCTTTCTGAGGACAGAGACTGTCTGTTTTTCCTATTTCTTCGTTCCCAGCACAACGCACTCAGGAGGTGTTGGGTTACTGACTTGGTTGCGTTCATGGTGCAGGAACTGGAAACATAGTTCTAAGACCTGAAATCACGTGCTTCCTAGAGCTGGAAAGTGATGAGATATACCTGGCCAGGACTGAGGATGCTGGAAGAGGTGGGTACAGCTAACAAATCACGGACACGAGGGGCAGGGGGGTATCCTGGGTTGTTTCATGGACCTGGTCCTGGGGAACGGAAACCCACACTGTAGAAAGCCAAGAACCAACTCTTTTGGGGGACTGTTGGGCAGGAAATAAAAGTGGATGACAGAAGTGATGGCTCAGCCATCAGTGCCTGGCATCCCAAGAATGCTCAGGATTCTGCTGGAAGCAATCAGGGCTTTTGTGTAACACTTTACTGCAGGTTTAATTGCGGTTATATTTCAATGCCAAGGAGATTAATTTGCAGCATGAATAAGGCATTAGATTTGCAATTCCCTACATTTTAAAACCCCATATAAAATCAGTGTTTGGTACTGGTGCTAGCAGAATTGTCATTTCTTGCTCAACTTTCAAAGAAATTGGAGTTGAATGTCCATATTAAAGTTTATAAAATTTTGAGTGACATTCTCGTTACATCATCAGCTTTGGCTCTCTGCCGTGTGTGTGAGTCCAAAGTGGCCACACCCCAGACAGAGCTCTGGTGATGGGCTCCAGTGGGGTTGGGGGGCGTGTGGCTGAGACAGACAGAAGTGCTCAGAGCGATGTCATTACGACCCAGTGTTGCTCATTTTAGTAAAATCAAGTGCTTTCTGGTTAATGAAAAACTGGGGGCAAAGTCTGAATGTCTAAGGAGGTGATGGTGCTTGGCAGCTTAGAGAAAGTCACGTTTATGAAGATGGGCCAGTTTTGGAATGGCAACTAGCGTCACCTAACGTAACAGTGAAAAAATACTCGTTGAGAAGAAGCCAGGAGAGTATGCCTCCTCTCCCAGAAGAGAACCTCAGTCCCGTTGTTGCTGTCAGCGATGTGAGAGGCAGAGAGCTGCTCACCAGGGCACCTGCCTCTAAACGGAGGCCCCAGACTGGGACCCCAGGGCGGCAGCATCCGGGGTCTCTGCCAGCCCCAAGGTGGGCATGGCCGTCAGCAGCACCGGCCTCACCACTGCTGCCACGCCAGGGCTTGCTCTCGGCCCGCGTTCTCTCGTTTCATGCATTCACAGTGTTTAAACTATGCAGTTTATTGGAAGTGAATTGTGTTTCTCATTAGCTGTTTTCTATATTGAGCGTGAAGATATTCACTCTGCCACTCGTGAAGCTTAGAAAGAATTTTGGCTGCTCGCCTCCGTTCGTGATGCACGTCATGGCCGTGGCAGGGCCCTGCTTCTCTGGCCTGGTCTGGGATGCGGACACAGAGCCTGAGGCTCCGAGACATCTGTCTGCAGAGGACCCGCCATCACCATGGAGACACTGACCTTGAGAAACATCATTTAGTTGCGTTTTACTTCTGCTTTATTGCCGCCTCTCTCTTCTTACTTCTGGATGGTAGTCTCTGTGCCTGAAAACTGTTCTGGGTTTTTCTTTCTACTGAGGAAAATGGTAGTGATGTGACTTTAATACCTGTGAGAGTGACAGGTTTTAAATTCTGGGGGCTTTCTGAATCCCATACCCTCCCACCTGCACCCACCCTGAGCCCCACCCCCTAGCCTGGCAGAAGCCGTTCATTGACATGTAAACTGGGGACATTTGTGCACCTGTGTTTTACTGAAGAAGCTTGAAAACCAAAAAATAAATGAAAACTCTACACAGAACTGATGGCTCTACACTCTTTATAGATTTTATTCTCATGTTTCTGGACCTTTGTTTGAGTTCTTGCATCAGTTTTCAGCAGCTCACCCCATCTCTGGGTAATGTCTTCATTGCTTAAAGGCACATCAGTCTCAATTTGTGTGAGGAAAGTATTGTGTGTTTCTGGCTTTTAATTTCTGTTGTTGTTTAGTTGCTAAGTGGTGTCTGACTCTTTGTGGCCCCATGGACTGCAGCATGCCAGGCTTTCCTGTCCTTTACCATGTCCCAGAGTATGCTCAAACTCATGTCTGTTGAGGCAGTGATGCCATCCAACCGTCTTGTCCTTTGTTGCCTCCTTCTCATTCTGCACTCAATCTTTCCCAGCATCGGGGTCTTTTCTAGTGAGTTGGCTCTTCACATCAGGTGGCCAGTGTATTGGAGCTTCAGCTTCAGCATCAGTCCCTTCAGTGAATATTCAGGGTTGATTTCATTTTCGATTGACTGGCTTGATCTTGTTGTCCAAGGAACTCTTAAGAGTCTTCCCCAGCACCACAATTCAAAGGCATCAATTCTTCAGCACTCAGCCTTCTTTATGGTCCAACAATCACATCCATACATGACTACTGAAAAAGCCATAGATTTGACTATATGGATCTTTGCTGGCAAAGTGATGTCTCTGCATTTTAATATGCTGTCTAGGTTTGTCATAGCTTTCCTTCCAAGGAGCAAGTGTCTTTTAATTTCATGACTGTAGTCACTGTCAACAGTGATTTTGGAGCCCCCAAAAAGAAAATCTGTCACTGTGTTCAGTGACCATATTTTCTGACCATATCTTATTCATATTAAACAATTCTCTATGCAATCTGAGAAATTTCCGCACATTGTCTTTTAGGGAAAATCAGAGACTTAAAGTTCTTCATGTTGCAAGCTCTCTCTGTGGTGCTCAGGCTCAGTGCAGGCAGGTGTCAGGAAAGTGGGTGGAAGGTTCTAAAGGTTCTCCTTCTCCACTCATAGCTTCTGCAAGAAAACCCGTCCTCTGGTGGAGGTGAGCTTCCTTAGAAAGTAGGTGTGGACCCCAGTCAGGCCCCTGATCGGCCCACTTTCACTGTGACTTTAATGTGTCAGTGGAATATAGGAACTGCACAAGCTGGAATTCTTTTTAAGTTCCATATTGAACTATGTATTCATTGAATACAATTACAAAAGAACATAATATCTCAAAATTTTGAGTCACAATCTTAGGCTTATTACTGTCAAAAAGCAATTATAAGCTATTTTTATGCAGAGCTCAAACATAAAATTAAAGACTCAGAAATGAAAGAGAAACATTTTTAACCATACTACCCAGCGCCTGCAACAACATCTATCAGCCAAATGTGGGGCGTAGAAAATATGCATATTCTGCAACCCACAGAAAGTGTTCACAGAGGGGTTGGGAGAGTAATTTAGGCCAGCTGTTTGTAGTAACTTTATTTCTATGCTGGCTGATATATTAGGGTACAAAAAAGTAGAGGAAAGACTGTACTGAAATGTTTGAAATCCTGAAATAAACCAGCTTCTCTAGGATGAGGTTTTCAGAACCAGAGATGTGACCGCTTAATAACCGGTCTAACCAATTGTGTAGACAGACACACAGCTCTCTGCAAGGCTGGGTCCTTGGATGTGGGCAGAGGGGTATTTAGGCTCCAGGGAGAGAGTCTTGACTTGGGGGAGTGCTGAGATGTCTCCATACCCGCAGCGTCCTCACACGGGTGCTGTTCCTATGGATGGTCAGCATCCCGGACAGTCAGCCGGCCCTGATGGTGGCTGATTGTGGATGGTTTGCACCACATATGACAAAGGAGACTGGCTGGGCATGGAAGGGGCTTGCCCGCTGAGTTTAGACCCTGTACAGCCCGCTGGCCTAGGCAGCTATTGTGAAGTGGCTGGAGACCTGATGGACACACAGCTCCAGAGCGTGCTTGTTGTCTTACTGAAGTCTGGGGCCCGGGGTGCTGGCCAGCATGCTGAGCTTGAATTTGCCACAGGTCCCTGTTGCTTTTCAAATGTGGGTTTGATTTTCAGAGCTCTGGGCTTACCTAGGGTCAGGTCAGACCCTGGGAATCCTGTGAGAGGAGGAAGAGAAAGTCTAGCTTTGGGGTGGCTCGGGGCTCCTGTCCTGGGGGTTGGGCACCGTGCTGGCCGCCGGAGCAGACAGTGGCCAGGATCCCGAGTCCCAGACTTCCAGGAGCTCTCGGCAGGTCCTGTGTCTTGTCTCCCAGCTGCTGGTGTGTTTCCTCTGTGTGTGCCAGGAACCCCCAGACCTGAGAGGCCCCAGCTGCTGTCTGTAGGGAGGGGATGCTCCCAGGACCGGCCCCCTGTCCACCAGGGGCTCTTCCCAGAAAACACTCAAAGCCAACTTCTGCCCAAGGATGGGGCCGTGGACACGATCTCACAAACCGCCCAGACCTGTAGACCTCAAATGCGTGTGGTCTCCAGGAGGAGAGGCTGTGGGCAAAAACTGAGATGTCCCACCTCCTGGCAAGAGACACGCTTGTAGTACATGTGTGTTCACATGTCCTGTGACATGTGTGCTGAGCACGTGGGGCACGTGCAGAAGCCATGGTCACACGCGTTTGCAGAGCGTGCTGTGGAGACGTGTGCAGGCCACAGGCTCTGGGTGTCCCTGTAGAGCCCCAGCCCCCGAGGAGCTTAGGGCCCTGACCACACTGTCCTGGGCGGCAAGCAGCCTGCTCACACGGGAACCCCACGCCCCCACAGGGGTTCTGGTGCCTGCAGAAGACCCATTACCCGCTTCACTGAACTATTAATTTGCAGAGCTCTTGCCCCTGGTGATGGAGGGACCTTCCCTCCGCCCCGGTGCCCGTGAGCACTGTTTTAAGTTACATGTATAATGCATGAGAAAAACACGTTTGTCACACAGTCCAGACACATAGATCAGGTGATAACAGTCACCCGAACGAGGGTGGAAAGAAAGACAAGATGTTATTTATTTCAATAACAGCTTTATTGAGATGTAGTTCACATGGCACACAGTTCAACCTGAGAGTGTTCGCTGCCATGGTTTTAGCTCATTCTCAGGTTTGTGCAACTGTCTCCCCTGGCGTTTAGAACATTCTTGTCCCTCAAAGACAGACCCTGTGCCCTTTCGGGGTTACATCCCATCAACCCCAACCTCCCAGTCTGTAGATCAGCCAGCTGTGGGCAGTTCACACAAATGGAACTGTGTCCTCTGTGATTCTTGTGGCTGACTTTTACTCAGCACAGTGCTTTCAGAGTTGATCTATTTGGCACTTCACTCGTTTTTATTTTCTGCTGAAGAATACTCTGTCCTGTGGATGTACCAGCGTCCACTCATGAGCTGGTGGGCATTTGGGTTGCTTGTTTTCTTATTCTAGTTTTTCTTAAACATTAAAAGAGTGGATGTGGATCAAGAAGACAGCATGAAATCTTGGAGCTGGCGTAACTGTCTTGCTTCCAGTAAGACTCAGCACAGCCCCCGTCCCTGCGACTCCCTCCTATCTCCACCGTTTTCTTTCTCATGATTTCTTAAAGTAGTAATGCCTTTTGAGAAGAGCCAGAGCCCAGGTCAAAGCTGTACCTGAGAAGTGAGGTGCAAAAGGGCAGTCCGATCAGAAGCACATGGGGAACTAGGTCCCAGCTGGACGGGCTGGGCGGAGACCGTCTTCTTCCCGCTGGGAGCAGTGCGTTATGATGGGAACCGACAATAGCCCCTTGCATTTGGAAACCACTGTCCAAGGTGATTTTGCTGTCACTCTCCTACTCAGTCCTCACTCGAGCTTAAGTCACCACTGTCTACCCTCACGACGAAGCAAGGCTCTAACTGCTCACTTAGCGTAAGGTTCTCCTGGTTCATCCCTGTGGGCAAAAATGGCAGGATTGCCTTCTGTGTTTCAGATAAATAGTATTCTCTTCTTCCGATCTATCTGCCTACCTACCTATCATCCATCTTTCATGGTTTCTTTATCCATTCCTCCACTGATGAATGCTTAGGTTGTTTCCATATCATGGTTCTTGTGAATATGCTCAGTGAAATAAGCCAGATACAGAAGAAAAGTACTGTATGATCTCCTTATGCGTGGGATCTAAGAAAGTCAGATTCATAGAAACAGAACATTGGCTGCCCGGGGTCGGAGGAAGGGGATTGAGGAGATGCTGGTCAAAAGTAGAGTTTGTGTTACATGGGATGGGTAAATTCTAGAGGGTAATGTATAGCATAACAGTATAGTTCATAATACCATCTTTGCAATTTTCTAAAAGTGTAGATTTTAAGTGCTTTCACCACACACATACACACACACACACACACACACACACACACACAGTGGTAATTACGTGAGATGATGGATGTAAATTAGCTCAACTGTAGTAATCATTTCACAATGCATATGTATATTGAAACATTACATGTCATACCTCAAATACATAAAATTTTATTAAAAAAGCATGATGTCGGCATTTGGACTAAGATGCATTTAATTATGTTGTGAAAATAACAACCCGTGCATATTTCATTGGGTGTTTGCACTAAGAATGAGGGTGAATTTGTCAGAGGGCTTTTTAGCATTTTTGGAGGTGTTTATATGATGTCTCTTGTTAGATATATCAGTGTGACTAAGCAATAGAATAGGAAGAAAGCAGTTCTCTGCAGAGAGGAGTCCTAACCTGCCCGCAACTGTCAGTCTTTCCCCCAGAGCAGGCTGGCTGGGCACCATCCACCAGCAGGGCTTTGTCACACAGCCGTGTTCACACGCGCCGCCCAGGTGCACGGCGTAAGGTCTCTCCTGCAGTTTTCTAACGCTCTGAGAATTGGTCATTCAGGTAGACTGAAGTTGAGTGAGCCAGGAAGTTCCTGAATATGAGCAATACTGGTGTTTATTCTCTCACTCTTTGTATAATTTAATGCAACTGAGGCTGTTACTTAGATTTTGTAGATAACAGGGTAAGATGAATCCTTGTTTTTACCAGCTCATAGAGTATCAGACACTGAAGAAAGCAGAGAAAGAAGATGGCAGGGCTGACCACAGGGCAGGTAATCCTGATCACACAGTCCCGTCCCACGAGGGAATTTCTGCCCCCCTGGGTGGCTCGCCCCCCAAGCTGGGTCTGGAGGGCCTGGGTGGGCAGGGACCAGTGGGCAGACAGAATTGCTGTCCTTTTGGGGTTCACCATCTTGCAGGGTTTTTGTTTTTGTTTCTATTTGCAGTGTTTTTTTCAAGAGAAGAATAACATGCATACAGAGAAGTGAGCAAAATGTAAAATGCAGTTTAGCAAATTGTCCAGAAGCTGAGATCCACTGAATTACTGCCGAGACAGAGAAGGGGACCCCAGGGTCTCACACAGCGTGGCTGTGACCTTCTTCCTCCTGAAGGGTAAGTGCTGTCCCGACTTCTAACGGTCTGTCTGGTTTTGTGGTTTTGGACCAAACGTGGGGACTCTTGGAGTTTGCCTTCCTCTGTCCAGAGTCTCGTTCTGCATTGTGATGAGGAGGTCGCCCCATCCGGGCGGTTTGCTGTGGCCGGTCCCTCGAGGCACCTGTGGCTGCCCACGTGGACCCAGGAGCTGGCGCCCATCCCCGCTGAGGGACACCGCCTCACTCCCGGGCCCGCCTCTTGGTGACACGGTGTCAGGCCCCCGCAGAGTCGGAGGTGCTTCCAGGGATCTGCGATCAGGGGCTGATGTATGGGGCTTGGCCTCCAGCCCTTGCAGATCTGGCACCATTGTCATTCCATCCGTTTCTGGATAAGGTTCCAGGGATTCACAACCTCTGAGCAGAAGGAAACTAATGATGCCTTCTCGTTTGCGGAATGTTCTTGGTTATGTAATTGTTAGGCTTTTAATAAAACTGTAGCCTTTAAGGGATGCAGTGTGTATTGAATACAGCCAACTGAAACAGCTTCTGTGAGAGAATCCCAGAATGTTATTCCCTCATTTGGAAGGGCAGGAGGTGCTAATCAAACGAGTTTACACGAATACATTTGCTTTATCCGCCAATTTACCGAGTGCCTGTGGACGCGCTGAAGGAAAAATCCATTCAAATGAATACCTGATGAGGGGCTCAGCCTGTCTGGTGGCGCGGAGCACTTCAGCCACGCGTTTCTGAGATTTCCTTTGAAATCCCAAGGACATCATTTAGCTTAGAAATGCATTATTAATGTTCCAATTAATATAAAATTCTCCATTGTATTTTTGGTGACTTGAATGAGAACCGATAAATCTTACAAACTACAATGCAAATTACAGGGAAAATACTTTGGAACCTCTTCCACTCGAGAGGTACAAGCTCCTTTATCACTTTGCATGCGGGCCATTAGTTTTCCTTGGATAACGTGTGTTCTGCTGGAGGCTGGAGATAGGTTTCATGTGTGTAACATACAGAAGTGAGGGTTTCACTGCAGGGAGTGAGCTCCTGGGGTGGTGCCCTGGAGCCTCCACCCTTCCGCGTGGAATAACCAAGAAAGCAGAACACACCAGGGCTTTCTTGGCAATTCTTTGAGGAAACTCCTCACGCAGAAGCACATCCATTTCCGAGTCAGGGCTTTGGGCGGGGGCCTCAGGGGGGTACTCTTGATGAGGTGAACGTCTGAACAAAATTTTATTTTCTGCACTTTTCATTCATCTTTGATTTCGGAGGCTTTTTGCTGTCCCTCCCATCAGTTGCATCTTCCTATGGGGCTGCTGCGGCTCAGAGTGTTCCGGGCATAACTCCTGTGGCCGCGGCTGCGGGGCTGGGGGCTTGGGCCCCTCCTGGACTCGGGCCGTCTGCCCCTTCCCAGGAAGCCTGTCCGGCTCTCAGGCCCCCTCTCAAGTGCGGAGCCCCGTCCACACTTCTGTGTTTTCCGACTGACCAGCAGCCTCTGAGTTCTCTGGTGTTCTGTTCTGCAGCCTCCCGTGTCTGTGTTATCTTGGCCTCCCCACCCCCACTGCTGTTCACTAAACCGCAAACTCCCTGTGGGGAGAAAGCGTTAGCCTCCCTTATCAGCTCCTGAAGCGTTCACATCTCTGTAGAGACAGTGCTCCATGACGTTTGTGAAATTGAACTGAAAATGCTACTTTATGCCCTGCTTCTTACTGAAATTCTTTCTTTCTTTTTTTGGAAATTATTTCTTTAGGTATTATTTTATTTGAAACCTAAGGACTTTTTAACCTTAAAAGCAAAAACAAGAGCCTCTGCTAATAGCGTGTGAACTTGGGGAAGAGAAACTTCAGGGGCGCCCCCAGCACTAGCTGGGTGAGAACTGACTCCGACTGAAAGCAAGGCCATGGGAGTGTCCTCAGACTGGAGGCCCCGGAGGACCCCAGTGAGTGCGCGGGGCTGGGCCCACGGGGGCTTCACCCTTCTCGCAGTTGTTCTCATTTCACAGACAAGGGAACCGCCGCCTGCTCAGTGGGCATGCCAAGGTCTGGGGTTGGCTTCAGGCAGAAGACCCAGAACCCAGTCTCCTGAATGACGGTTTCAAGCCCTTCTGCCACGAGTTACAAGTGGGAGCTTCCGTGGTTGCACTGCAGGCGGATTCTTTACCGTCTGAGCCACGAGGAAGCCTGACTCAATTACACATGTTATTTCCAGGATGGTTTATCATAGACTATTGAATGCAACTCCCTGCTCTATACAGTAGGGCCCCCCTTGTTGTTTTTCCATTCTCCACGTGCCAGCTTGCATCTGCTAACCCTAGACGCCAATCCGCCCCTCCCCACCCCCTGACTCCAGTGACCACGGGCTGCTCTCTCTGTGAGTCTGTTTCTGTTTTATAGATGAGCTCATCTGTGCTATATTTCAGATTCCACACGTGAGTGACGTCGTATGGTATCTGTCTCTGATTTCACCGAGTATGATAATCTCCAGGGCTCTCAGTGTGGCCATAGATGTCCTTATTTCACTCTTTCTGTGGCTGAGTAGTATTCCACTGTATGTGTGTACCACCTCTTCCTTATCCCTTCCTCCGTCAATGGACACTTAGGTTGTTTCCATGTCTTGGCTCCTGTGAATGCAGTCATATCCTATATATAATATTCAGTGGGGTATTTTTGTGGAAGTGAGACGTGCTCAGATAACAAACACTGAGGAACAAGGATCTTCTAACACTGAGGAAACTGGTTATTATCTATGACACTCTGGTTCCCTCCTCAGTGGGTTCTGATTTAACTTTTCTATTGGGAACGCTTAGCACATCAAATGATATTAATTATTAGCTCCAGGCAGGAAAATAATATCCACAAAGAGAACATTTATCACTTTGCCAGACACAGACCTCCTTTCCACGTGACTGTACCTGTGATGTCAGTGACCCCTGATTAAAAACAGAAATTCCAGTATTTGGTCATTGATGATACGTTGGTAAATACTTCTGAATATTCACCATTACTTTGATGGGTACATGTCCAGTTCTAGATGATAGAGTTTTTTGTTGTTGTTCAGTTGCTAAGTCATGTTGGACTCTCTGTGACCCCATGGACTATAGCACACCAGGCTTCCCTGCCCTTCACTATTTCCCAGAATTTGCTAAAATTCATTGTCTATTAACGTTCTAGGATGATCTACCAACTAAGCCTTGAGACCCAGGCTTTTCCTCTGTGTGTTATGTATAATGACTGTTTTAACCCAGTTGCTCTCAGCAAGTGTGAATTATTAGTTATATTGAAAAGTCTTAGGGAAAACTTGTTTCTAATGCTGAATCCTTATGGCACGTGACATCTGTTCCTGCTTCTTTGCCAGTGGCTTCAGAACTTTGGTTTTTCCTAGGGAGATCTGAATAAAAAAGGAACTTTTATGGCACTACCCACACAGATGGGAGAAAGAAACATAGCCAGGCTTCCCTCAAAAGGTTCACAAACCTCGGATGAAATTCTTTCTTTACAGTTATCTAGCGAAAACATGATGGAGACCAGAAAGTTTTAAGAAAACCAAGCTAGATATGCAAGGAAAGAAGTAAATGTACAGAATCTGCTTAAATATATACATATACATTTAAGTTGAAATCTTTATCCACAATTCTGTTTTTATCCACAATTCTTGAGCTTATACTAAATCACAGAATCAAAATCAATATACGCCTCATCCTCCCAGCTCCACTTGGGCAGCTGGCGACGTGCAGATTGGTGTGCTCGTCTCTCCTGCTCGCGTGGCTTCTAGAAGATCCTCAGGACGTGGACACACCAAGTCACTGGAGACAGCAAAAGGAAAATGCTTGGTTCTCATGTGATGAAAACTCCTGTGAAGCCACGAAAGACGGCTGTGTGCACATAGCTTCCGGATGTGGACTGATACAAAATTGTGTGACATTTCTGCCCAAAGTAAGCAGTGTGATCTTTCATAGTTTTTAGATGAAATATTTCAAGACAATACTGGGCGAAGATTAGTTGTTTTTGTAGCAACAAAGCTCACTGAGGGTGCGTGTTCGTGTTTACCGTTTACTGAGTGCGAAGAAGGCGGGGGGTTTGGAGAGGTGGACGCAACAATTTACACGCTTGGAAGGTGGACTTGGGGAGAGCGGGCCGAGGAGGCCACGGTGGCCCGCCGACATCCGCCTCCGTTTGGCTGTCTGGGCAGCTGACGGCCCTGCCGTTGGACACACATGTGGCTGAGTGTGCTTCTGAGCCGCTGTGGCAACTCACCAAGTGTCGGCCTCCCAGTGGCAGCAAAGGATACTTTTGTTTTCCCTTTCCGTTTGGCACATGAGAAAGCCTTCTCCGCTTTCCTGCTTAAATATACACAAAGGCCTCAGTGTACTTAGAGTGTTAACACCCTGCAAGGGAGACTGGGAATGTTAAAGGAGTTTAATCTGACAACTGATGCTCTAGTTGATTCCTAAGTGAATAAATGATTAGCCCCATATTTCCAGGAAACCACAGCATTCTGCATCATGACATAATTCAAGATTATGGATCATTTTGCTTTATCTCAGAGAGGCACACTTAAAAGCCCGGCGTCTCTCCACTTGGCACTTGCTCCCTCTCTAGCATGTCTGGACTAGCAGTTTGCCTCATTAACGGGTGGCAGAAAATGTCATTGCTAAAGAGGGGCCTGTGCTTTGGTTTGTAAGAATTTTTCGTGGTTTGGGTTAGGGAGACGGCAGCTGGCCACCAGGTCAGAGGAGGACGCTCAGCACGTCCATTCAGAGAACGCAGTCACAGCTCTGTGCTGCCCTGTCGCCGTCTTTAAAGTGTCAGGGGGTCCACTCGCTTGGACACCGTTTTCTGAGAGGCCGACATGGAGGTGCGCAGGTAGCCACCACGCTGTGGCTCTGAGGAGGCGGACGCCGGCCGTGAGGGGCGCCTGGTGACGCCGGCGTGGTGACACGTGGCTCCGTGTGGTTTCCCAGAGCAGCGTCCGCTCTTGATGTCGCTCCGGGCAGTCGGCCCTTACGAGAGCCTGGGTGAGAGATATTTGAGAGTGAGGCCACTTCGTCCGAGTGGGTCTCTGCCAGCTGTGGCTCTGATGGCGGCCCCCAGGCCGGCGGGGGCGGGAGGTCCCTGTGATGGCCCGGCCTCCCTGAAGTCCTGCCCCCTCGTGGGCCTGGCGTCCGGCGACAGCGAGGCAGTTAATTCACAGCTCGCACAAGGCCAGTCTGCTCTCCCCCGATGCCCAGGTCACAGCCTCGGTCAGTTCAAGGACCCCGTTGTTTGTTTATTTATTCTTGTGGGTCTTTGTTTTGCAGACCATCTAGGTTCTTTCCTCCGGTTTCTCTCTCTCCCACCTCAGTCCCATCCCCTGCACTGCGGTTCGCTGTTGCAACGGGAAATAAGAGAGGAAATAAAACAAAGCAGCTTGGCTCCATCTCCGTGGCTCTGGATACATTTTGGGTGGTGGGAAGAAGTTGGGTCCCCTAGTGGTGGCTCAGATGGTAAAGAATCCGCCTGCCAGTGCAGGAGACCTGGGTTTGATCCCTGGGTCAGGAAGATCCCCTGGAGAAGGGAATGGCTACCCACTCCAATATCCTTGCCTGGAGAATCCCGTGGACGGAGGCGCCTGGCGGGCGACAGTCCTGGAGTCACAGAGTCGGATAAGACTGAGCACACACACAGTCACCATGGGATTAGGATTCTGCAAAAGCACCCGAGCATAAGAAGCTGGATACATTAAAGTGAGGTCTGTCCAGTGAAAAACTGGAAACGATTATTCCGATGTTTAAACAGACTGAAAAGGTGAAGCCGACTCTGCACTCAGGCTGGAGGGTGTAGGCTGGCATGGGAACCGTGAGCTCTTGCAGGCGTCTTGGTTTCTCTGTGAGACCTTGAACCAGATGTCTTTGCTCTGTGATTCTCTGTAACACGGAGACCACTGGGTCCTTGTGAAGACTGCCCCTGAGGTCACAGAAAGGTTCGGAAGGCAGCCACCCCTGCTGTGCCTTGTGTGAGGCAGTGGTTAGTGGCTGCACCCATCACCTTCTAGAGGACAGGCTGCTGTATGGTCTTTAAAGTAGTCTGTGGAGTTTTCAGGGACACGGGAAACTGTAGCTTCGAGAAATTTTTTTTTTTCTTGAATTAGAATTAAAATGATAAGAACCTTATGATGTTGTAATGTAAAAATAAATGGAAGGACAATTGAAATATGACAAAGTATTACACGGCTTGCCCCTGTATGTTGGGATTATTTCTTGTTTGGTTGCTGAGTCTGACTCTTTTGCAACCCCGTGAACTGTAGCCCTCCAGGCTCCTCTGTCCGAGGGATTCTCCAGGCAAGAATACTGGAGTGGGTAACCATTTCCTTCTTCAGGGGATCTTCCCAAACCAGGGATCAAACCCGAGTCTCCTGCGTTGGCAGGTGGATTTCTTACCAGTGAACAACCTGAGAATCTTGTTGGGATTATGGGTGATCTTAAAAAGAATATTGCTTTATCCTTTCTCAGTTTTGGGAAATAATTGTGTTCCTTTTCTTTACCATAGGCAAAGATCCTTCCCTCTAACTCAAAAAGATCAATAAAATGAGAAAGGAAGGTTCTACTAATATATATTTAATTTATGCCGGCTACACTGACACATACAGTGAGTTTAGAAGTTGGAAACAAGTGATGGAATAAAATCATCTAGGCCTTGCCGAAAGGCTGTGCTCTGAAAAACAGTAATTTGAGGAATCAGTCTGTGAGCCTGAAGATGAGGAGGGGCTGTGCCGGCCGCTCTCCGCCGGGAGGATGGAGGTTCTCCTGTCCTGAGGTTGCCCTCAGGACGCGGGGGCGCGGGGCCTGCCGCCCTGGAGTCCCATGTCCATGGCCCTCAGACCGGTCCTGACTGGGTGCGGGCCAGGCTGTGCTCAGCGTGGACGGCTGGCCTGCAGAGCAGGGGGCCGGAGGCGCAGGGGCTGGGGCCAGCTCACTCGCTGCTCAGCACAGCGAGGGTTGTTCATTAACCAGACCTGTGACCACAGGAGAATTTAATTGGATTTTATTTGGTATCTCTCTAGCCAGAGGACTTTTCTCTATATTGATAAACATTACATTCATTTTCCATTGTTCTGGTGAGTTCTAAGATACTGTGGCTCAAATCAAAGTCTCAATCATCCCACTGGAAAAAGCCCAAAATAAGCAAAACCCAGAAAAGTCCCCCGAATTCTAATCAGGAAGTGATGTCAGTCACTGGCACTCGGTCTCCAAGTGGGTTGTTTCTGTCGCCTGTGTTCCCGCGTGTGGTCGGAGGCTCGTGTCCCGTGGGATGGCCCAGCTGACGTCCTGCAGTCCCGAGGACTGTGGAGACGCCCCCCGTGACGCGCGCTTTGCTGCCTGCCGACCAGCAGGAGAGCTGAGGTCGCAGGCAGGCCACGAGAGTGCCCTGTGTCCTCTGCGAAGCGCTGGCCCGAGTGGGCACATGTGTGCTGTCTCCATCTGACCCAGGGCTGCTGGCCCGGTCCGGGGAGACGCCGGTCCCCGCCTTCACGACCGGGCTCCCCCGGCCCCACGTGGGCGGCCCCACATCTGGGCAGTGAGGAGACAACCGCGGACCCTTCCAGGCGCGATCAACTCTGCTTTGCGCGGCTCCCAGCCCTTTGAAGCTACAGTCGGTTTCACGATAACTGATAAGCTAATCTCAGCCCGGCCTGTATGTTTTTCCCCCGTTTCCCCTGTTTCTTTCCAGGCTGCTCTGTGGGGAGGGAATTCTTACTGCAGACGTATTGATGCTCACAGAGAGGTCAGAGTGTAGGAGCTGCCCGGTGAGCACAGGTTTGTGGAAGGTGAAATCTTGGCAAGACCTGAATAACAACCAGGGGGCCAGCAGAGCATGGGAAGGAGAGTGTAGGAAGGATTTTATTCTCACTACCTAAGGCGATACATGGCAATTACTATTGAGGAGGCAATAAAGAAGTTGTTAATTACAGGTTTATACCCCTGTGGCCCAAAGCGGGAACAAGGGACCAAAGGTTATAAAGTGGTTCTTAAAAAAAAGTTGTAGGTGATTCTTTTCTCCCTTCCAGTGGAATAACTTAATTAGCAGTCAGGTTTGGGCCTGATGAAGAAAAGAACTCTGGAAGAGACATCTTATTAGAATAAACTCAATTTGTCCAGACCCTCCAATTTGCCTTTCTCAACCATCCATTCTGTTTTTATTTTCCCTGATCGTCTCTCGAAATCCTTCAGATGGGGAACCAAGAGAGCACGAGGTATTAAACGGGCCTGCCTGCCCCCAGCACGGGCTCTGATATTACACGCTCACGGAACGAGCTGCTATTCAATAATCAGATTTGCTGTGAGATCCCGGGGCTCCACGGGGGCTACAGAGATGCTCCTATGTGTCTGATCAAGGTTCACATGCCCGAGTCTTCAGACGCAGCCCCGTTCTTTGGAGACTGGGGCAGGCCCAGCCCTGGGCACCCAGCTGGCAATTCCACGAGGTGGGAAAGGCTGGGCTTGGAAATGGTCTGCCTTGAAAAGTTAAATCCTCTTTGAAGCAATGTGCATTTTCTGTACTTAGGTTTGACTCAAAAGGAGCCGGGTGATGCCGTTAGGAGCCTGGGCTCCTGTGTGGACACCAGGCTCCGGCTTGGTCTCTACACTCCCTCCTTTGAGGCATTTTCGAGCCGATGTGATTCGTGTGTGTGTGTGTGTGTGTGTGTGTGTGTGTGTGTGTGTGTGTATTTTGGCCTCTGTGTGGGCTGTTGTGTCTTTTCCGTCTTTTTAAGCCCAGCACAGTGATGGTACACAGTAAGTGCCCACTAAGTGCTTGACTGGCCAGTGCAAATGCAGCTTTCTGCCTGTCGCCCTCTGTGTGCCATTCCTGCACCAGAGAAGCACTTTTCTCTCCGGGGAACCTTCTGTGTGTTGATCATATTTGTTCCAAACTTGGAGTGACATCAACATGAGTTGTCGTGAATATTCACTTGAGGTGAATAAAGAACCCTTCAGAGTTGGTATGAAGACCCTTGGGGCCATTTTGGGGAGAGGTGGGCACTGTGGTTAATAGGGGACAAAGGGTGCTTCGGGGGGACCCTGGGGACGGGAGGCCTAGGAGGGCTCCCAGGGCAGGGGTGTGGGGACCCCGTGGGGGGCGTGGGGGCTGCCAGGAGTTAGGGTCCACGAGTGCTCCACTGGCCTGGGTCCCTGAGGCCTTGAAGCTGCTACCTCTCCCTTGGGGCCTGGGCTTGGCACCGGCTGCCCGTCTAGCTGTTGGCGGGGCCAGTGTGGCCCCTGAGGGCACCCAGGCCTTGCTCCCCAAGGGACTGCAAGGGGAGGGCCCAGAGTCCAGACCCACACTTGCAATGCGTGTCAGGACGGGTATTACAGTGAGCTTGGCTGGGCATAGTCCCGAAGGGTTGCCCCGAGGCACGGCCTTTCTTTCCACCCCGAGTCCCAGCCCCACACACGCTCTCCACCTTCACGTCAAAGGTGCCCTTCTTCTTTCTCTGTTTATAACACGTTATTGTGTGATCATTGCATAGAAACAAAAAAATTCTGAGAGACAGAAGAAAATAAGAGAAACTGTTCATCTCCCAACAAACCATTTTCCTGTGTTTTCTCTCTGTTATTTTTCTATTTCACGCACAGCAGAGACCATTTGTTAGTTTGGTTTCATGCCTTTTCACTTCATGTTGTAACAGGCAATCTTCCTTGAAGACTGGACTTTACAGGGATTCGAATGTCATCGTATGTTACTGGTTCCTCAAAGGGAGTGTCTGGGGTTTGGACTGCTGGTGGAAGCATCCCCAGATGGTGGATGTGTGGAAACTGAGGCTAGTCCACAGCTGGGCCAGACGCTGAGGCTGACCAGCCAGAGGAGGGTGTCTGAACCGGTCTTCAAAATGGGAGCCCCTGCATGCTCCTGTGGGACAAACACATGTGTACACATGTGCACACACATTTACATGCGCACACATACACACATGTGCATACACACGCACACAGGCACATGTGTACACATGCACACAGGCACACACATGCACATGAGTATACACACATGCACATGAGTATACACACATGCATACGAGTATACACACAGACTCATGTGCACACACAGGCACATGTGTATACACATGCACACATAAAGAACCACAGCACACATGTGCAAACACAGAGACACACATGCATGCACACGTGCTTGTGTACACACAGACGTGCATACCCACACGTGTGCACAACCTCGCCAAGTGGGTTTCAGAGCCCTTTGTGACACTGCTGATCCTCATCACCTTTATCACAGCAAACACGCTCCGGGCAGCGCCACACCATCTCTGCAGCCGTGGGATGTGAGAACCCCGCGGGGCTGGCTGGGAGTCCAGCCGGCAGGCGAGGAAGGGTGCTCAGGGTTTCCCAAGGTCCGGGCCCGGGCTGGAACCGGGTTTCCTTCCTCACGGGCTTACTGGTCCTTAAGGGTCACCTACAGGAGAGAGACAAAGATTTTCTCTTTTTTTCTGATGAAATAATGGAGGTATTGATATGGAGAGAGAGAAAAGATTTTAGGGCCATGCAAAAATCCACTGGCAAAATAGAGAGGGGACTGTGTCTCTCACTCTAATCCAGGTTTTTCTGCCCTGTCCTCTGTTCTTTATAATCCTAATAGAAACAGTGCATTTCTCAAAGTCTCCACAGATTGGACATGCAGCCCACCTTCTGCGGGCTTGGGACTCCCCCCAGGTTGCCTGACCTCTGGGCACCTGGGCCTGGCTGGTGTCCTCTGTCGGGGAGACGGTGGGCAGGTGAGCCGAGTTAGGCCCGGGCTCCAGGCAGGCGCATGGCCTGTCAGAGCTGCAGGGGGCGGACGCCCGGATGTGGTGGACAGAAGGTCCGTCGCGGTCGCGTGGCTGTGGGTGGGCATGCGCTGTGCTCACAGCAGATCTGGGAAGAGGCAGTGTCGCTCGGCAAGGTTTCGGGGAAGTCGCCATCAGCACGAGGTGCGTCAGCCCCCAGGAGAGGCTGCGCCACGTGCCGGGAGGGGGCACATACGGGGACTGTGGGGAACACGTGGTTTCAGTTCTCAAGAGAGGAGTTCATGGTACTTGCCCAGGAAGTACAGTCTCTGGACCCGAGGAAGATGCATCTCAAAAGTATACATTTAAGGACAGTTTAGTTATTACTATAGTTAATAGTTGTATATTTGTATTGCATATTTGAATGTTGCCGAGAGAGTCTTAAAATTTGTTGCTAGAAAAAAGTCTGTGACACGTTTGGTGATGAATATTACTTAGACAAAGTCGTGAGCTTGCAACATACACAAATATGGAATCAGCACGCTGCACACCCGTGGTACTGTGTGTCAGTTACACCTCAGCTCAGAAAAGAAGCCCTTGACGCCTCATCTTCCCGTGCTGCTTTGCCATCTCCCCTCTTGTTTATCTGGGACCACATTCCCTGATGGTTTCCCTTGTGGCTCAGCTGGTAAAGAATCTGCCTGCAACGCAGGAGACCTGGGTTCCATCCCCTGGTTGGGAAGATCCCCTGGAAGAGGGCATGGCAACCCACTCAGTATTCTTGCCTGGAGAATCCCCACAGACAGAAGAGTGTGGCGGGCCACGGTTATGGGGTCACAGGGAGCTGGACAGGACTGAGCGACTACGCACATTCCCTGAACACAACCTGCGCGTGCGTCCCTGCCTGCAGCGAGAACGCACAGTGTAGCTAGGCTCTCAGCAGATGCTCTCCAAAAGGAGACTTGCTCTGTGACAAGTCGTTTTGCAAAAGGCAAACATAGTTTCTCTTATTGTCCAGTATTTGGGTGAAGTGCATCCATCGTGGCAGCCCCCGTCCGTGGGCGTGTTGACTGTCATTCCAGTTGGCCGACAATCCCTGCACGAAGCCACGTGACGAAGCAGAGTTTCACTGAGAAGAATGTGGCACCTTTGAAATGGAGTGGAGAGAAGTCTCCTTCCTGTTGACGACAGGCGTGTTCTGAGTTTTTCCTCAGGAGGGTAGCTTAATAACTTAGTTTCCAAGGACCACACCAGGATTACAGATAAAAAAAAAAATTAACTCTGCCACATGCCAAAGTCAGTGTCTCAACTTATATTGGCGATAAGGCCGAAACTTAGAGATGGGTGTCCATGTTGGGGTGGCTTTTGTTTTTCAGATCTCTTCAAAGAAATTCTCCCACCTCGGGGTGGTTGTCAGGGATGGTGCAGGTCGGCTGCTACCAGTCTGCTAAATTTGAGCAAGCTGTTCTGAATCCTTTTAAGATTGAACTCATCAAACTCATCACCCCAGAATCCCACCTGCACCCCTTCTGGCACTTTAATTTCTGTCTGTTGGAATCCACTGGCAGGCCCTAGTTGAGAATGGCATTCCTTCTTTATATTTTGAACCTCACAGCTGTGGTGTGTGAACTTCACAAACCAGTGTGTGAACCTCACAGACCAGTGTGTGAACATCACTGACCACTTTCGGGACTGTTCATATGAAGTTGGGTGTGAACAGCTATTCTCACCGTGGTGAAGCTGAGCGACTTGCGGGGGCAGAAGGTGACTCAAAGGCTCACAAACACCATCTACACCAGCGAATAAGCAGAGCTACCAACAGCAGAGCAAGTCGCCTCTGTCAGTAATGAAGACGCTCGAGCTTGTCCTTTTGCAGTGTAAACAGAAAATTATGGCTGCACACGGTTCAGTTCAGTTCAGTCGCTCAGTCGTGTCCGACTCTTTGTGACCCCATGAATTGCAGCACACTAGACCTCCCTGTCTATCACCAACTCCCAGAGTTCACTCAAACTCACGTCCATCGAGTCTATGATGCCATCCAGCCATCCCATCCTCGGTCGTCCCCTTCTCCTCCTGCCCCCAATCCCTCCCAGCATCAGAGTCTTTTCCAATGAGTCAACTCTTTGCATGAGGTGGCCAAAGTACTGGAGTTTCAGCTTTAGCATCATTCCTTCCAAAGAAATCCCAGGGCTGATCTCCTTCAGAATGGACTGGCTGTATCTCCTTGCTGTCCAAGGGACTCTAAGAGTCTTCTCCAACACCACACTTCAAAAGCATCAATTCTTCGGCTCTCAGCCTTCTTCACAGTCCAACTCTCACATCCATACATGACCACAGGAAAAACCATAGCCTTGACTAGACAGACACAAGCCCCCACCATTAAAAAGGCAGCTTTCCTCCAGCTGGTCTTGGGGACAAACGCGGAGCGTGGATGCAGGGTGCACCTGCCCGCATCTTCCAGAGACTCTTAATCTGTCGGGGTAGGGGTTCGGGGTGTGGGGCTGTGCTCTAAGCTGCTTTGGCTCCTCCATTGCACTCGCCCTGAAGCTGGTGACACCGTGTCCCCGAGGGGAGACGAGGACCCGTCGGCAGGGACACAGGTGCCCTGCGCAGGATGGGGCTGGGCCTCCGTTGTCCTGCGGAAGGTGCACGGGGGGCGCCAGGCCTGCGGTCCACGTGTGCAGCAGGTACGCTGCTCTGCGGGGCAGACAGCTGCCTGTTGGGCGAGTGCATCAGGGTGGGGAAGGGGCCCAGCAGGCGGGAGGGCCTGCCTCTCCTCAGCCCCCTGCCCTCCTCTGTGCCCCTTCTCAGCCCCCGTGCTGTCACCTAGGTCCCTCTCTCCCCGGTCAGGACCCGCTCCAGCGTCTCCACTCCCTGACCCTGCAGGCCCAAGCCAGACCTCCCTCCGCCAGCACGGGGGCTTTACTTGTTGGGTTGTGGAAGGGTAACTTGGGTTTACCGTAAGAATTTAACATTCTTACCTTGAAGAAATCCATTTACAGATGGACATTTTTGTATTCATGCAAATAAGACCATTACAGGGACTCTGATTTCATATCAGACTCTTCTGGGTCAGTGGTCGGCCAATCAACTTGGCTGCTGTGGTCTGTGTACCCTACAAACTGAGAAGGAGTTATTGAGAATTCTTTTAATGGATTAAAAAAAAATCAAAAGAAGAAAGAATCAAATTTCTTGTGAAAATTATGTGACACGTCAGTGTCCACAAATAAAGTTTTATTGGCACACAGCCACACATTCACTGATGTATCGTTCACAGCTGTGATTGGTACAAGCACTGAGCTGAGTTGAATAGCTGTGACCAGGATTTTCTACCCGCGAAGCTGGGAGGATTTACAGTCTGGTGTTTGCAGAGAACTCTCTGAGCAGACCTACGTCGTATTGTTTATCTATAATTCATCATAAATTGTAACGACAGGGGTTCCATTCTGTGACATCCTAAACCTGCCCATTCCATTCTGTGACATCCTAAACATGCCCACAGGCTATAAAGTGGTGAGCTTGACTATGCACATGGCAAAAACATTTAAATCACATATTGGAACATTTTCAGTACAGTTAAAGGAAATTTCCTTTGACAGAGAACTTCCAAATATGTTTTGCATCTGTTAATATAAGACTTGGGAAGTACTTATGAAAACTTGAAGTTTTCAGCCCCCGATCCTTAATGTTCAGTGAGGCAGTGGCGTGTTTCCTTTCACTTTATGTGAGTGAAAAATATGAAAAGTGGTCAATTATGAATTATCCCCGATTCTCATGAAAAGAATACCTCAGACTTGTGCAGCTTGGTTCTTACCAGTTTTGATGTGCATTATAAAAATAATATAAAGCAAAATACAGACATCCTTGTCTATATAGTTTAGTGTGCTCAGCCACTCATCTTGTCTGACTCTTTGTGACCACATGGGCTGTAGCCCACCAGATTCCTCTGTCCATTGAAATTTCTAAGCAAGAATACTGGAGTGGGTTTTCATTTCCTTCCCCAGGGGTCCTTCCTGACCCAGGGATTGAACCTGAGTCTCTTGCATCTCCTGCACTGGCAGGTGGATACCTTACCACTGTACCACCGAGGAAGCATTGTCTATATATACATACTGTATATATAATTTCTTATCTTATGGACAACAGGCTGTAAAGTTCCAGTTAGGCAATGTGTCCATTTCTCAGCTGAAGAAACTTAGGCTCACAGGAATTCTGGGCCTTGTCCAAGTCTTCATGGGCAGTTGAGGGTCAGGGCCAGAATTCCTGATTCAAAATCACCTGCTTCCATCAATGATCTCGTGCTGTGTCTCTGAGATGACTTTATTTACAGCTTTTTTAAGGCAAATGTGGGACATTGTATAAGGAATCTTTTGGGTCTTTGTGACGAAAAGATTTCCTGTAGGATGCTAACAGAGAGAAGGCAATGGCACCCCACTCCAGTACTCTTGCCTGAAAATCCCATGGATGGAAGAACCTGGTAGGCTGCAGTCTGTGGGATTGCTAAGAGTTGGACGTGACTGAGCGACTTCACTTTCCCTTTTCCTTTCATGCATAGAAGGAAATGGCAACCCACTCCAGTGTTCTTACCTGGAGAATCCCAGGGACGGGGGAGCCTGGTGGGCTGCTGTCTATGGGGTTGCACAGAGTCAGACACGACTGAAGCGACTTAGCAGCAGCAGCAGCAGGATGCTAACAGTCTGTGAGATTTCTGATATTATTATGAGATTTCCAACACCAGCCAATATCAGAGCTCATGCTAATTGACCAGAGATGACCGTCCTCAAGGTCAGAAACTCGCTGTGCTTGTGGATGGAAAGGGGCTGTTTAGTAAGACCCTGGGCCAGCCATGTGGTGCCTCGAGAGGGCTCCCAGGGGGACGGGGCAAGGCCCAGGAGAGGCGTTGTCTCAAGTGATGGTTGTTTGGAGCCCAGGTGTTGGCCACTGTAGCAAAAAGTGCTTTCAAGGCAGATGATCCTTAGAGACAGGCTGAACAGATTTGGAAGACATGGGATCTGGGTCTCTCAGTCATATTTGTCTTTATCTGTGTGTCATCAGCTCAGCTAATTTCTGAACCTATTGAAAGGCTCTGTTGAGAATGAGGATTCCTGCTCATCCCAGAGTCTCCCCGCCCTGGCCCCACTGGGGCTCAGTCCTTTTGAAGGGAAAGGATAATATATAAATAGATATAAACTCTAAGATTTGGAGTAGTCAAGCTGTTTAGCATTTATGTTTCTGTTATTGACACTCAACTGGAGTTTCTCAATTCACGTTTGGGGAAAGGAAACACCTTCCAAAGAACTCACTTTTTTCTTCCAGTTTTATTGAGATGTAGTTGACACAGAGTGCTATACAAGGGTGAGACACAGTAACATGATTTGACTCACACACATTGGGAGAAGATGACAATAAGTTAAACACCCATCACCTCGTAGATACGACATTAAGGAAATAGGAAAAAAGCTTAGGATTTACTTTCATAACAGCTTTCATCTGTAACATTCAGAAGTATTATTATATTTATCATGTTGTATTGGCCAAGAGCTTCATTTGGGTTTTTTAAATATCTTACTTACCTGCAAGACTCAGTAAAAACTTTCTCCCCAAATGGGGAGGAGCTGCTTTTGCAAAGCTGTGAGTGAAAAGACGGATTTTATAAAATGACTGTGTCTCAGACGGAGCTACTTTTTTTTTTTTTTTAACAAATTGCCACATTTCTCTTCTTTTGCTTGTTGAAAAGTAATTTTTCTTCCTGCAAACATGAATTGTATAACATCAACTCCTTTTACACTGCTTTTTTCAGAAGAAAAGAATTAGCAGGAGCAGGTACCTTGTTAGAAGCAGATTACGCACAGAAGGAATGCACAGAGCTTGGGGATGAAAGGCTGTGCGTCACTGAGAGGCTTCAAGTTGGGTCTGGGGCAAGTGCCTCTCAGGTTGTTCAAACTGGGGCCCGTCCTTGGGACCCTTGGAGGATTAGGAAACAAAACAACACCCATTGTCCTCGGTCATTGTGGACACACTTGGGCTAACTCGGGTTAATTGACACTTGTGCTCCTGCGCGCCTGCAGACTTTGTGCAGCCGAACTGGAGGGTCTTGCTCTAGCTTTCTGATGTGCAGACAAGGACTCAAGCTGCAGGGGTTGAGTGTCCAGAGGGTGAGAGACGGGGAGACAGAGAGAGAGGAAGAGAACGAGAGAGAAAGACAGAAAGAGAGAAAGGGAGATAGACAGAGAGAGAGACCAGGAGGTGCAGAGAGCTCACCAAGGGCAGGGCGTCGTCACTGGTCCTGGAGCTCAACAGCTGTAACTGTTGGCACAGATGTTCTGCTGTTCCCAGAATGTTAGCGCACAGTCTCCCAGGGAGAGAAAGTCAAGAGACGTGAGCACATGTCCGCATGAAGCTTGCCAGAGAGAGCGCACAGCGGCGTCCCTCCCCAGAACCCAGAGTGAAGCAGCAGACGTCGTGTCCGTCAGCTGGGGAAGGGTTAGTGTCAGGCTCCGTCCACACAGGCAGGTGTTGTTTGTCCACAGAAAAGATGAACCTCGAAAATGTTGTGCTCCAGAAAGAGGCCAGCCAGAAAAGATTATCTATTGTATGATAGCATTTGCATAAAACATCTAGAAGGGCAAACATGGAGACAGAAAGTAGGTTACTGGTTGCCCAGGGGTGAGGGATCGGCGTGACTGCCACTGGGTATGAGCTTTCTTTCTGGGGTGCTGAGAATATTCCAAAATTAGCATGTGACAGCAGCTGTATCATTCTGAGAATATACTGAAAGCATGGAACGTGTCAGTTCAGGTCAGCTGCTCAGTCGCGTCTGACTCTTTGTGACCCCATGGACTGCAGCATGCCAGGCCTCTCTGTCCATCACCAACTCCCAGAGCTTACTCACACACATGTCCATCGCGTTGGTGATGCCATCCAGCCATCTCATCCTCTGTCATCCCCTTCTCCTCCCGCCTTCAATCTTTCCCAGCATCAGGGTCTTTTCCAGTGAGCAAATGTCTTTTAATTTCATGGCTGCAGTCACCATCTGCAGTGATTTTGGAGCCCCAAAAAATAAAGTCTGACACTGTTCCCCCATTTATTTGTCATGAAGTGATGGGACTGGATGCCATGATTTTAGTTTTCTGAATGTTGAGCTTTAAGCCAACTTTTCACTCTCCTCTTTCATTTTCATCAAGAGGCTCTTTAGTTCCTCTTCCCTTTCTGCATAAGCATGGTGTCATCTGCATATCTGAGGAACGTGTGCATGAAGCTAAACTTTATGGGATGTGCCGTCACTCCTGGTGTCTGTGGGGCATCGATTCCGGGATCGCCTCTGGCAGCTGAATCTGAGGATGCTCAAGTCATACACACACATGCTTATGGATATATTAGCTCATTTCTAGGTTACTTATAAGGGCTTCCCCTGTGGCTCAGCGGTAAAGACTCTGCCTGAAATGCAGGAGATGCAGGTTCAACACCTGCGTCAGGAAGGTCCCCTGGAGAAGCAAATGGTCACCCACTCCAGTATTCTTGCCTGGAGAATTCCATGGATGGAGGGGCCTGGCGGGCTATAGTCCATGGGGTTGCAAAGAGTCGGATATGACTGAGGTGGCTGAACACTCACAGGTTACTCACAACACCTAACATGATGTGGATGCTGTGTAAATAATTGCTGCCACATGGTAAATTCCAGTTTGGTTTCTGGAACTTTCTGGAATCCTTTTTCTGAATAGCTTCTATCCACGGTTGGTTGAACCCGTGGATACAGAGGGCCCACTGTAAACTGTATCATTATAAACTTGCTGTAAGTAAGTTATAAATTTGTTAAAAACAAGAAAAGAAATCAAAATAAATCAAGAAAACCTTTCTTTGAGTAAAAAATTCTCTGCTTCCTTCATGTTCTTTTCAGGCAGTAAACACACTGCTAAGGTGGGTTTCCCGAAAGTGAGGCTCTGGGTAGGACCTGGCGGCAGGGGTGCTGCAAGAGAGTCCCTGCAGTGGGCAGGACCCTCAGATGGGCTTTGCGAGGTCACAACGAGCCCTGGGCAGCTGGATACCCATCAAAGCAGGTCTGAGAGGCGCCATCCCTTAATTAGCAACATGCAGCTCTAGACTCATAACTCTGATGCTTGGGCCAGATAATCTGAACTGGTTTTTGGGGGGAGTGAGTTAGGGTGGATTTGGCTGAGGTCACAGGAGCATGTGGACCGGAGGTAGGGGGAAGGGGGTACCAGCCATAAAGTTGGGGAGAAATCCTTGGTGTCAGATAGTACAGCTGAGGCCCTGGGTCCCTTTCCTTCTGGGAGCACCCTGGGTTTACAAATGCTCAGTCTTGAGATGGTTTTGCAGGATGACACGTACACAGACCTCAGTGACTCCGCCTTGGTGCTCAGAGAACCCCCCCAGAATAACTCCACAACATTGTTGCCAACACTGCATGCCAGCTGGTGTTAGCTAATCGCTGTGAGGCTGGTTTCCTATGAGCCAAAGGGTCCCCAGGTCTGTGGGTGCAAAGCAACCTGACTGGTCCTGTGGTCTGCACAAGCAGTGACAGAGACCGCTGGGGCCCCAGGGGACTCTCTGCATGCTGGGCCTGGGGCTGCTTCGGGGTGGGGCTCAGGTGCAGGGGGCTTGGGTGGGGGGCTCTGTGGCACAGACGCTTCTCGGAGCCCCGGCTGGGTCGGAGGCTGTGCTCCATGCCGCATGGCCGAGGCGCTGCCCCGGGTGGCTCAGGGCCTGGGACATGGCCACAGATCACAGGGGCCCCTCCTGCGACTTCGGTCTCCACAGGTGGGACTCAGGCACTGGCGCCAGGCCCGCCCTGCCCGGTCTGCGCAAGAAGACTGGACTCTTCCAGCGTTTTCACCTCAGGATGCTGTTACACCTCAAATTGCAGACCAGGCTGTGGTGGTTGAAAAGTAATTAAAAAAAAAAAAAAAAAGAAAATCCACCATTGCAAGAACGATGAGAAAAAAAAAAAAAGATACACATAAGCCAAAGGGAAGTTGTATGCACAGGAGAATCTGTAGGAAGTCAGGATGGATTTGTCTGGTTTCACAATCAGGGACCCCGCCCATGAATGGACTTGGCCCTGAGGTATCCCAGTGCCTGCTTTCCCCGGAAGCCACCCTGGGATCTGGTGAGTGGGGCTCAGGGTCCTCGGCCCCCACAGCCCGGCCTGTGCTGAGCCCTCCTGGGGACAAACAGTCCAGCTGACCTGGGTTTCTCTTGCAGAGAGGGAGGCGCTCAGTGATCAAGGCTTCACTGTGTAATAAAACATCTAGACAGCAGTTAGCACCCCTTCCCCCAAGACTGTGATAGTCACAGGCACGGCCACTTTCCAGGGAACCGCTCGAGGTTTGTTTCGTCCTGAATCGGTTTCTCAAGGATGGGCCCAAACCGTGGTCACTGGACAAGAGCCCCCCCCCCCCCCATGCCCAGGGCCGTCCATCCACTTGCCCGACTTCCTCTCCACCTGGCGCACGGGGAGGGCCATCAGGGATACCAGCTGGGTGGGTGCTGGGCTGGCCATGTGCGGCCCCTGGGTGGGTGCTGGGTTGGCCATGTGCGGCCCCTTCGTGCTGGAGCTGGAACTAAGGCTGAGAAGACCTGGCAGCTTTGCCTGGTGATCCCCGGCACTGGTCCCTCTTACGCCTGCGCCTGGCTTTGACAGTGACAACGATCGGGTGTGGCAGGGGCTGCAGGCCAGGCCCCGGAAGGCATGGGAATGTTTCGTCCTGACATTCTCCGCTGGTCTCACCTCAAACCGCCTCCCTGGCCTGTTTCTCTACCTCTGACCCCTCCTCCCTGTGGACTGGCGCCCGCTCCCTGCGGACAAAGTGCCCGGACCTCTGGCTCTGCTAGGAGTGGACTCTGCTGTCTCTGACAGTAGAGAGAAGAATCATATTCAGTCCTAATAAGAGTTTTTCTGAGTCAGCCGAAATCTGTAGGTGTTTACTCAAGCCAGAGGACAAGCTGAAGAGGAGGCCTGATCTTTGAAGGGAGATGCGCCCTTAGAGGAACAAGCCCAGCAGTCACTGTTTCTCTCCGGTTGAATGTGCAGCACGTGGCTGGAGGGCCACAACTGCAGGAGAGGGCCATAGGGCAGACTGGGCAGAGGTGCCTACTGAGGACGCTCCTGGTCCCCACCCAGCTTCTCACGTGCCTGCGTCTACACCTTCCAAGCCTGGGTAACGGCGGGACCGTGGCTCTGCTCCAGCCTCCCCTGTCACGTGCCCTCCTGCAGCCTGGCTTGAGCAGGGACTCGGTGCCCAGAGAAGGGGCTGAATGATTGCTGCTCAGAGCCCAGACTGTGAGCAAGTGAGCACCATCACGCGGGGGCTCAGAAAGGATGGATGGCCCTTCTCAGCAGCGGCCTGGCCTGTGCTGCCAGGACTGGTGCCTGAACCCATTTCTTGGACGAGCACACCGACCCGCAGATTGGCAGGACACAGACCATTTTCCCCGAAGGCCTCCCTCTTGCGCCCTCCAAATACGTATGTGTATGGCAGCCCACTCCAGTGTTCCTGCCTGGAGAATCCCAGGGACAGAGGAGCCTGCTGGGCTGCCGTCTGTGGGGTCGCACAGAGTCTGACACGACTGAGCGACTTCACTTTCACTTTTCACTTTAGTGCATTGGAGAAGGAAATGGCACCCCACTCGTGTTCTCGCCTGGAGAATCCCAGGGACAGAGGAGCCTGGTGGGCTGCCGTCTGTGGGGTTGCACAGAGTCGGACACGACTGAAGCGACTTAGCAGCAGCAGCAGCAACCACAGTGAGCACAGTAGCAATTTATGCATTAAATTTTATGATACTGTGTCATTTGCAAAACTTAGATATATATTATTGAAAATAGGGTATTTCAAAATACATAAAATGCGAATTTTCCTGTAATTTGATATCTTTCATATATCTTGCATCCAGTCTCACTCTTGCCTCATACATTTTTCAGGAGCGTCACGTGGCTCACACATTCTTCAGGAGCGTCATGTGGCTCAGGCTTTATATAAGGAGAACAGGACTAGACACAGTCTTCTGTGTCCGTCTTCACGGTGGATGTGGCAGGAATCACCTACTTTGACGCTCATGGCTGGGGTCTGAGTCCCGCCACATGCCAGGCTCTTTTCTGCGTGAGGCTGTGGTGTCTTTCAGCATGTTTGCACGTGGCTGGTCTGTGGTGCATCACCTTGGCGGGTGGAGGGGATATGAAGCATCACGGGTCGGTCCTGCAGATCCTGAGCAGAGGAGCCCAGAGGAAAAGGACAGAGCTGTGAGGAAGAGCCGAAGGTGCAGAGCTGGGCAGTGTGCCCTCAACGGGTGTCTGCTCCACACTTCCAGGCCGCAGGCGGACGGTCCAGAGACACGTCGATGTGGGACGAGCGCCTCATCGAGGTGGCTCTGGCCACAGAAGCCGCCTCTGAAGTCTCTGAGAGATGTACACGACTGACTGCAGGTCCGCTGCTTGCCCAGTCACTTCCCACAGCCTATCCATCACCGACCCCGGCGTCCGCGTGAGCTGCTGGGCTTGCGATGCTCTTGAGGTTGTAAATAAATGCCACAGCGCCAAGGGGCAGACGAGACGGAGCCTGTCAGAGCTGGACGTCGGCAGCAAGTTATAATTACCGCGGAGTGGAGCGAGGTGAGCTCCCTCCTCCCGTAGATTTAATTGTCGGCAGCTGCAGGAGTGGGCACAGCGGCTGGGTGGGGTGGGGCAGGGGCTCCAAGTGCCCCCCAATGACCTCCCCACGGCCCCTGGAGCAGGGCAGAGGGGCCCTGATGCCTGGTGGTGCTCCTGCAGGCAGGGGGCTGCCAGGCCACAGGCCCTTGTCCACCAAACATTTGGCACGACGTGGGAACTACGTTTAGTCTTTAGAAGAAGTGGGCGACAGTGGAGTCAGGAAGAGACTGACTTTCCGCACAGGTGCAGTGTCCGAATGCCCCGCCTCCACGCTCATGCCCAGGCGCTCTGCCTTCCAGGTGAGTGGGGACAGGCTGCGACCCTCCCCCAGCCAGCCCCTTTTTTGGTGACTGGAATTCAGCAGAGCAGGGGTCACTCCAGGGCTCACTTGTGGTTGAGTGGACGCAGCTCAGCTAATCGCTCTTTTACTTGCGGGAAATTCGTTGTTCCTTAATATCAGACTCTGGTGATGATGAAAATAGGCTACACTAATGACAAGGCAGCGAGGATTATAGGTAAGAAACAGTTATAATCAGAAAGCTAATAATTATCTTGTAGCCGCAACTGGACTTTTGAATTTTACATTTCTTGCATTTTTTTATTCTTAATTACAACGGTTTCATTAATGAGAAGCAGGCTTCAGGAAATAGAATGGGACCCATTTTGATTCAAGGAGACCTGTGTTCTTTGCACTGTGGGATCAGCCAGCTCCTCGCTGACTTTCCCCAAGTGACTGGTTGGAAGGGCCGTTTCCTATGCGAGGACGGTAGTCCTTCTGTGGATGAAGCGGCCACAGAGCCCAGCACACGGCTCAGACACAGGGACACTGGTCACCAGAGCTGTGTGGGTTCAGACTGGCACTCAGAGCTCTGCTGTTCATGCCACTGGCTTCTCTGTGTGTCCTGAACTTAAGATGGGTTTGTGTCAGCCTTGTGGGCAGCCAGGAGGTTCCTGCTGGGAGAGGCTCCTGACCAAACAGGTGATTCAGATCGGAGCTGTCTCCGTGAGGCTGCCTACCATGAGTACGAGGAGGACCCGTCAGCCCACACACATGGAAAACGTGGGGCCTGACTGCTGACAAACACAGGAGCCCCAGATGCCGCAGACCGACCAGCCCTGCACCCTGAGATCCTGACAGCAAGCCCTCACCCTGAGATCCCGAGAGCACAGCCCTCACCCCAAGATCCTGACAGCAAGCCCTCACCCCGAGATCCTGAGAGCACAGCCCTCACCCCGAGATCCTGACAGCACAGCCCTCACCTCGAGATCCTGACAGCACAGCCCTCACCTCGAGATCCTGACAGCACAGCCCTGCACCCCGGGATCCTGAGAGCAAAGCCCTCACCCTGAGATCCTGAGAGCACATCCCTCACCCCGAGATCCTGAGAGCACAGACCTCACCCTGAGATCCTGAGAGCACAGCCCTTATCCCGAGATCCTGAGAGCACATCCCTCACCCCGAGATCCTGAGAGCACAGACCTCACCCTGAGTTCCTGAGAGCACAGCCCTGCACCCTGAGATTCTGATGGCAAGCCCTCACCCTGAGATCCTGAGAGCACAGCCCTGAACCTCAAGATCCTGAGAGCACAGACCTCACCCTGAGATCCTGATAGCATGGCCCTGACCCCGAGATCCTGAGAGCACAGCTCTCACCCTAAGATCCTGAGAGCACAGCCCTGTACCCCGAGATCCTGAGAGCACATCCCTCACCCCGAGATCCTGAGAGCACAGACCTCACCCTGAGTTCCTGAGAGCACAGACCTCACCCTGAGATTCTGACAGCAAGCCCTCACCCTGAGATCCTGAGAGCACAGCCCTGAACCTCAAGATCCTGAGAGCACAGCCCTCACCCTGAGATCCTGATAGCACGGCCCTGACCCCGAGATCCTGAGAGCACGGCCCTGACCCTGAGATCCTGAGAGCACAGCCCTGTACCCCAATATCTTGAGAGCACAGCCTTGAACCCTGAGATCCTGACAGCAAGCCCTCACCCTGAGACCCTGAGAGCACAGCCCTCACCCCGAGATCCTGAGAGCACAGCCCTCACCCCGAGATCCTGAGAGCACAGCCCTGCACCCCGAGATTCTGACAGCAAGCCCTCACCCTGAGATCCTGAGAGCACAGCCCTGCACCTTAAGATCCTGAGAGCACAGCCCTTATCCCTAGATCCTGGTCCAGAGGGGTAACTGGTATAGCTTGGAGAGGCTGTAGGGCAGAGGACTTGATCCTACGCTTCTTGGGTGCAGACACCCAGCACTGATCATGCGGGGGCCAGGCCTTCTGGCCGCCTCTTGCCCAGGCAGCATGGCCACCTCTAACAACAGGGGTTGTCCTACCAGTTCAGGACCAGCCGCCTGCCCCCTCCCCCAGCCTCCTGTCCTGTGGAGGGCCGTGGGTGGGTCTGGGGGTCAGGCCTGTGTTGGCTCCTGCCGGGAGGCCAGCTCTCCTGCTCCCTTAAGCCCCAGGGTGACCTGGTGCCCTGCTGGAGCCTTCCTTGCCTGCCCACCCATCACCTCCCCCGTGCCAGCCCAGCTGGCCCATCTGCCCTGCAGCGAACACCTTGGGGCACTGGGTCTGTGTCCTTGGTCCTCGTGAGAGGAGCTTCTGCCTTTGGGTCTTCACAGGCTCCAGGACCCAGGGGCACTGGGAGTCACCAGTGTCCCAGAAGTGTTCCTGCTGGGGTCTTGCGAGGTGGATCTCAGCAGAGCCCTCAGCTTCTCCACCGCCCCCACCCCCTGGCCCTCGGCTCCCAGAAGGCGGGGAGCACAGCAAAGGGAGGATGACTGCTGCGGGACGGGCTTCGTGGACGGAGGTCGCTGGGCATGGCCATGCCCGGCTGCAGTGTGGCCCGTGGGCGGTGACCAGCGCAGTAGTTTGGCAGCGGAGCCGGCGCTGGGTCCGCGTGGCAGGAGCATGGCGTGGGCAGCCTGTGGGGGCTGTGGAGACGCTGCTGCGGTGGCCCGGGGCGCCTGGGCCTCCTCGTCCAGCTTGGCCTACAGACACAGCCGTCCAGGGTCCCTCCTTTTCCTGTAAAACCAGACGGAGCAGGCCTTTGGGGAGCAGCGCCTGCGTCCTCCTGGGGACGCTGCGAGGCTAGCTCCTGTCCAAGAGCACAGAACATCCCTCCTTTCATCGAGAACATAAGGAGTAATTTTCTCTCTTTTCAGGGAAATTTGGGTTTCAGTTACAAACCTATCTTTCTGACAATTTTTTTTCTTATTGTTTAGCTGTAATACTACAACTTGCGCTTTCATCAGACACCGGAAGCAGAATCCCGAGCCCGCGTGAGCAGCTGAGCAGCCTCGGCCACACTTCCTGCCGCTGAGCGACCTGGGGCCTCAGAAGCCGCCCTCTCCAGCAACAGCAGGTCACAGTGCATCAGGCTCTTCTGCAGCCTGTGGGCTGATGTCTCAGGGTTGCACACGGAGTCACCCATAGAGCACAGAGAGACACACACCCCTCTCTGCACACATCAGTGTGCACGAACCTCTGCTGTACTTAGCAGCTGTTATTCGACCCTCAGCGATGCTGTTACCTCAGTTTAGTCTTCGGGATTTCGCTTATTCTACTGTTTTGATGTCTATTTAAAGAGCACTGTCCTAAGTCTGAATTTATCATATCCTTTTTCCCCGAAGCTTTCTTCTTAAAGAAAAACAAAGACCATTTATTGAATGATGATCGGATGAAGTGCGCAATCATTGCAGTGAGTCTCAGGGCTGCTGTTGCAGTGTTTGGGCTTGACTCCAGCGTCTTCACCAGCTCTTCCTTTCAGGGTGATAGGAGTCAAATACGGAGGACTGCTAGTTGGCAGAACTGATTTTAAGTGCTGAATTAATGATCTGCATTTGGGCAGAGCCTTGGCCCCACTGTCACCCTGCCATCGACAGGGTGGAGGGCATGCACACCTGCCCCTGTGGGGCACCGTGAGGGTCGAGGCCACATGGGGACGGCGGGGGCTGGAGCCTAACCTTGAGGGGTGGCATGGGGTGGGGGTCACAGATGGCAGGATCACAGCCCCGCAGTGCACCCCAGCTGCCCCGAGGTCAGCAAACAAAGCTCAGAAAGGCCCCCTAGGAGACACTGGCCAGGGACAGCCACTCTCCTTGCAGGCTGAACGCTCTGGGGTTGGGTCCCACGTGAAATCCTAGGGAACGGAGGTTTTGGACACAGATACTTACGTCAGTTGATCACTTCTGAGCCTCACATAGCAGGGAAGTGAACCAACTTTGGAGCCAGGGTTCTGGGTTCAAAGCCCAGTTTTGCCATGAGACACGTGGCCCTGGGCAGATGGCATAAACTCTGTGCCTCAGTTTCCTCATGTGTAACGGGTAGAGCAGAGGGCCTGCTGCATGGGGTCCCCTGTGTGGTCTGCTGGGTTCTTACCCCTGGAACCGAGGGCCCTGCCAGTCGCTCCAAGAGCCGTGGCCTTGGCTGCTGGCTCTGCTCTGGGAGACATGTCTGCTGCAACGTCCGGGGTTGCGGAGTGAGGAGGACCCAGGGCTGCCTCCCCTGTCGCTCTGAGAAGGGATGAGGCCTGGAGAATATACTGTCCCATTTCCCCTCCTCTTCCAGATTCTCATGCAGGTGTAGCTCCAAGACGGAAAGTCACGGGAACCCTCTGGGTAAACTTGGAGCTCGTCTCTGGAGTGACTGGACCCTGGAGAGATAATGGGTCTGCCCAGCGCTGATGGAGAGATCTGCCTGATCTCCTTACCAAGGTTACAGGGTCTGACCCAGCGCCTATTGGCCAAACATTGTTTTTTCTCCTGGAAGACCAAGTTTTAGTTTTTCTCACATGTTATATCTCTAAGTAACTTAGAAGTAAGTAGTACATAGAAATGAAAAATTCTATGTATTGAATGAGAGGCAGCATTTATTTGCTGAATAAATATTTTCTGTTGCTGTCAACATGCAGGCATTGGAGGCTCTAACTGACCAGTCCCTCCCCAGGTGCATGCTGAGGCCTCAGACTGATGGGTCCTCTTGGCAGAACCATCCTGAGCAGTGGGTCTCGGGGCTTCTCCCCGGACTCCTAGTTCTGTGGCTGGAACAGAAACACTCTCTGAAACACCAGGCAGCTGTTGTCAAGCAGAAAACCCTCTTCCTCCAGGAAACCCGACCCCCATGGCCACAGCTGTGTGCTAGTCCTCAGGCCAGGAAGCTGACCAACTTTGGAAACGACAGGCTCCATTCAGAATCCCTTTCTGTTGTGGCCACAGGCAGCCCTGGCTGTTCCGAAGCCCCTCGGGGCCCCGTCCTTGTGGGGGGTGGAACCCCCATGTGGTGGGGCTTGGTGGGCACTGAAACTAGTCTCTGAGCTGCATGTGGTTGGAAGTGCACCCCCCCTGCTCAGTCATCCTCTCGATGAGAATGTGGTGTCTACTGACTGGAGAGCGTGGGTCCAAGTTCACAGACTGGCTGGGATACGAGGCTGCTGAGTGACCCTGGCCAAGACGCTTGACCTCTCCCAGCTTCAGTTTCTTCATTTTTACAAAGGGGCAAATAATATAATGGGGTTTCCCTCCTAGCTCAGTTGGTAAAGAATCTGCCTGCAGAGCAGGAGACCCAGGTTCAATACCTGGGTCAGGAAGATCCCCTGGAGAAGGAAATGGCACCCCACTCCAGTGTTCTTGCCTGGAGAATCCCACGGACAGAGGAGCCTGGTGGGCTACAGTCCACGGGATTGAAAGAGTCAGACATGACTTAGCGACTAAAAATCAAATGATGTAAAGACGGGTTCCCAGATGGTGCTAGTGGTCAAAAGTCTCCTGCTAAAGCAGGAGACACGAGTTCGACCCCTGGGTTGGGAAAATCTCCTGGAGTAGAAAATGGCAACCCAGTCCAAGTATTCTTGCCTGCAGAATTCCAAGGACAGAGTAGCCTGATGGGCTTTGGTCCATGGGGCCGCGAAGAGTTGGACAGGACTGAGCATTCACGCAAGCAACGTGTCATGAAGCTGAGTGAGTGTCCCTAAGAGTCCTGGCTATCGCATGACTAGGGCCCTACGGTCATGATGGGCATCGAGAAGTGATGCCTGAAAGCCCCCCTCCCCTACCCCCGAGGGCGTGTGCCTCTCTAAGGCCCCTGAGGGCGCAGAGGGGCAGCCTGGCTGGTGTTCGTGTGCATTTAAATCCGTACTGTTTGGAAGGGGCTGTGCCCCTGGGAGCTACTGATGTCATCAAGCCTTCTTAATGTGTTTGGTGAGGTAACATTTAGATGTATTTACATTCTCTACTTAATTAAGGATGCTCATCAAACCCATTTGGGCAACTCGATATTAAAAGAAGAGCGAGTAATCTTTATAGGGAATCATCCTCCATAGAAAGATTAAGTCAAGATTGTGGAATGCTTGGGCGGGAAACATTAACAGACCGTCCGGCTCTTAGACGGGAGACTTGGGGGAAGAAATAAAAAGAAGGCCCTGGGTTGTCATTTCAGCCCTGCCTTGCTCTCAGGCTGTGCCAGCCAGGCCACCCATGAGCCGTGAGCCCATTAGCAGAACAGCTGCCCTAAAAGAGGAGCAGGCCGCTGCTTCTATTTATTAAATCTGGGCAGAGGCTCCATCCATCACAGCGATAGGTTTTAAGTGTTTGCCGGGCCAGGGAGAGCCCTGTGAGCACTCTTTGAAGTGTCTTTACTGAAGGTAAACATCTGAGGGACATAAATAGCTTGCTCCCTGACGATGAGTAACCTTGTCGGAGGGGTGGGCTCAGGGGCGGGCACACATCTGAAAAGGAAAGGCAATAAAGGATCCTTGGGGCAGTAATTTGCACATATTCTGCTCTTTGATATGTTAACTAGATTTTTAAAAAATGAAATTCTTGCTTTTTGAGGTCCTGGAGCAGAGAAGCCTCCGGGAGGGCCGTGGGGGCCCCGCAGGGCGAGTTGGATGACCTTCTAGACAAGATGCGAGTGACTGGGGGTGCCACCCTGTCCAGGCGCTGTCCACGGGGCCGGCGTGGGCCTCTTCTGCCTTCACAAGCCTTGTGCATCTCGGCAGTTTCTCCTAAACAGGACACGCCCATTCTGAAAATCAGCAGTGCCCTGTTGTTCTTGTTTGGCAGTTCAGCTGTTTTTGACTCTTTGCGACCCCATGGACTGCAGCATGCCAGGCTTCCCTGTTTATCACCAACTCCCAGAGCTTGCTTAGACTCAAGTCCATTGCGTTGGTGATGCCATCCAACCATCTCATCCTCTGTGGTCCCCTTCTCCGCCTGTCTTCAATCTTTCTCAACATCAGGGTCTTTTCCAGTGAGACAGTTATTTGCATCAGGTGCACAAAGTATTGGAGTTTCAGCTTCAGCATCGGTCCTTCCAATGAATATTCAGGGTTGATTTGTTTTAGGATTGACTGGTTGGATCCCCTTGTCATCCAAGGGACTCTCAAGAGTCTTCTCCAACACAGCAGTGCTCTAGAGGACTCATTTTAAAAACTCACACCCTCTACACCATCTTAAAACCCAATAGTTCTGGACTTTTCAGTGCAGCGCTTTTAGCCTCAAGGAGGTTGACTGATTATGTTACAATACTTTTCCACAGTGGGTCACATGGTGTTGCCTGTTATTCAACACGATCTGTGACAAATTTGAGAGCTGGCTGTGCAAACTAGGAGGAAGTGAGGTCTTCCAAAGTCAGTTAGTCAATTAGTTTTCTACACGTGTATTTTCTTGCTAAAGCTAGAGGCCTGTCTTTGACTTTGACGACTTGCTGGCTGTTGGAGGCTGTCACTGGCTGAATGGAGCCTGGGTCCCGAGTGCACCCCTGGATCTGCTGGCGGCGTCCCTGGGCTCCCCTAGGAGCAGGCAGCGTGAAGCTGGTGGTGGTGCTGCTGTGTGAGCAGAGACGTCCAGCAGACACTGGTTATCGGGGCGCAGAGAGCCGAGGGGGCAGAAACATGCTGCCCAGGCGCCCAGAGAGCAGTGCCTGTGCTTGGGTCCTGGAAACGTGGTCAGATCCCCGCGACACTGTCCTTCAGTCCCCTCCCCCGGGCCCCCGGGGGTCCTGGCCTGGCTGCAGGCCCTGGTCTGCCTCTTCCATCCCCCGGCCTCCGAGGCACAAGCTCGTGTGAGGACCTCAGCCTGTTGCCCCCGAGCATGGGTGAGATCAGGCTGAGCATTCGGAGGCCAGCAGATCCAGGCTGTGTGAGATGCCTTCTTGGGGAGAGCTCCCTCCTGAACCAGCACGCCAGACTGTCCTCAGGGTGCTCAGGGTACAGGGGCCGGCTCCCGTGGGCGCTCCTCACATGGCCCCCACGCCGGCATCAGTCATGCAGCCCCCAGAGCACGGCGCCCCTGGGGACGCCCAGGCACCCCCAGCACGTGTTTTCCAGACCATGGGGTTCATGACCCAGTGGACGCCAGCCGTGGATGCTAGCAGCATCTAGACAGAAACAGAAGGCAATAGAGGAGGGTGAAAAGAAGGGGCCACAGCACCGCTTCTGCATTTGTTTTGCACAGTGTTACCTGCAGGGACCAGGCCGGACCTCGGCAATTCCTGGACCTGGCCATTAAGTGTCCCCCAGGCAGTTTGTCACAGGGTGTCTCCGTGTGCCCCTGCTTGGCCTGGTCCCCTTCCTGTGGGGACTCTGAGGTCCTTGCTGGCTGTGGGTGACCCTCCTGTCCCAGAGGAGACCCTCAGCTAGTGTGATGATGAGGAGTAAGATGTGGGTCAAGTGGACGTGAGCCAGGAGGGAGCACTGACCTCGCTGTGCCCTTGGCTGGATGGGCCCATGCCCGCCTGCCCCCTGGACTGCTAACAGGTCTGAGACGTCCAGGTTGCCTGGGCCTGGCTGAGCCCTCATCTCCTTGGAAGATAAGGGGCACAGCTGAGGGGCCCTAGGTTCAGGCAGCCGGGAGTCGCAGGCTGCCGTCCAGCAGCTCCGTCTACTCCCTGGGCTCGGAGTCCAGCAAGGCCTGTGCAGGGCCCGAGCCTCCCTCGCTCGGCCAGCACCCCAATGGGAGCGTGGTGTGGGAGGCTCAGCCTGCTCCTCACTGACCACCCCCAGAAGAGCTGCGTGTAAATCGAACTTAAACAAATCATACTTTGCATCTCATGTTTTCTCAGGGAACTTATTTCTCCCTTGAAACAAGTTAGAGAGAATACTGTTTTAAAGAATAGAATCTTCTTGCTGTGTAAATTGTTATTCTTGTGTTTATCTGTTTTCTAACTCAGGTTTTCTGGGTCATGCTTTCTTCCTCTGTTGTAACCCTGGGTGCCTGTGCCAGAAAGTTAGCAGTAATTAGCTCATGGTCCCACTCTCTCTGTGCACGTGGTAAACATTTCCCTTGAGAGGTGTGGCATCTTTGGACAAGTGATTGGCCTCCCTCCTGCCCTCCTCTTCCTTCCTTCTTTGCTCTTTGCTTTTTTAATCCTATCCTGACCTGAATCCGCTAAACGTCTAGCCTGGAGGCGTTCCACAGAGAACTGAAACTAATACGGTTGAATCAACGCCTGACTTGAGCCACTAGCCGGCCTCCTGGTTTCCGTTGCTCGCCGGTGCCCCTGATGCAGAGCAGAGGGCCTGCTTCACCCACAGCCTGCGTCCTTTCACTCGCGCTTGCTGAACCTCCCCTGTGTCTGGCGGTGCTCTTGGCCTTGGAAACAGGAGAAAACATAAGACACCACCCTGGTCTCAAGGAGTGGATGGTCTAAAGGAGAGGGAGGGGCAGACACTAGCAGAGAAGAATGGCCTGCTCTGCACTAAGGTGGCTGGTGTGTGCAGAGCATGGCTGAGCCCCGGGCTGGGCTCTCCGGGGCCCCGGGGCCAGAGACCTGCCCTGGGTCTTATGAGGCTACCAGCTGGCCGGTTTCTCAGGATTAGAAG
>SJYF01002196.1:933315-966054 GCA_006410515.1 Procapra przewalskii
TCGGCCTCTCCGCAGGCACTGAGGCAGGGCGTGTCTGTACTGGCTGTCGCTGGGACAAGCCCTCAGTGGTGCTCACCCAGGGGGTAGCGACGGGACAGGCTCACCCAGCGGGTAGCGACGGGACAGGCTCACCCAGCGGGTAGCGACGGGACAGGCTCACCCAGCGGGTAGCGACGGGGCGGGCTCAACCAGAGGTAGCGATGGGGTGGGCTCGCCCATCCCCATCCTCGCGAGTGTTCACCCAGGGGGTAGCGACAGGACAGACTCACTCAGGGGGTAGCGACAGGACAGACTCACCCAGGGGGCAGTGACGGGGCGGGCTTGCCCATCCCCACCCTCCCGAGCGTGTCTCTGGACAGCGTGGTGGGGGTGGAGCTCAGTCTCAAATTCCATCCCATCCGCCGCTGCTTTTCTGGGGTTGCTGTGTTCTGGGCCCGGGAAACTCTGATTTTATCTAGTGGCTGAATTTACATATTTCCCAGCAGACTCTCCAGGAAAGAGGAAGATCCTGTGGGGGTATTTGATGGCATGGTGGCAGTTCTTGTTCTTGTGTGTAAGGTGATAGCCCTGGCATTGTTTACGGTGTGCGGCTGGCGCATTTCCACGCATGCGAATCTTTGGCAAATCCCTTTATAGATAGAATTCTGAAATGGTTCTCTGGGTAAAGCATTTCTGTGCACATGAGGGTCTAAGCTTGTCAGCGAGCAAAACGAGGTGGGTCTAAGCTCCCTGAGGTCTGAGGTCTCTGACGGGAGGCTTGCCCTCCCTGGCTCCTTCATTGGCTCACGCATTGGGTTCGCCCGCGTGGAGCTCAGGGCCAGCCACACTGCGCCTGGACCTGATGGAGCCTCACCTACTCCCCTCTGTGAGGGGAGTCGCCACCCTCCAGAGCTCAGGGCACCCACCAGCCTTCCACTACCCCACACGGGGCTGGTGTAAACAGGGTAACCACCAAGAAAGAGCATGAACATCGGAGCAACGTGGCCCTGGATGGACCTTGATAGGTCACGTGTTTCCAGGCTGAGAGCTAGAGGCTGGTGCCGACTGCTCGCCATCGGTGGGGCGGGCCCTTGGCACGTTTGGTGCATCTGTGACATCCCACAAGGCCCTGGGCGTTGACTTGAGGAGACAACACACTTCAGGGGGTGGGCGAGTCTGGAGGACCAGAATCCACAAATTACGAGGATGGACGGCATCTGATTCTGTTCAGGAAGCTCCTGACAAGGGGAGAAGTCAAATATTCCCATATTCTGGGGGAAACTGAAGCAAGTGTCTCAACAGATTCAGAGCAAGGATGAACACAAGGCCACCGAGGGCGTTCACCTGAGGGTGCTCACGTCAGCAGTTTCGTAATAGCGAGGGTTTCCAGCCCTGCACCTTCGTGATGTAGCCACTTGCTCTGTGTCAGCTGCCGTGGGCTGGGGGAGCGGGGTGGGGAGGAGGCACAGAAGCAGAGATGCATGTTGGTTTTGGACCTTCCCGGAGTTTAGTGACGTTCTTTTTTGTTGCTTTGGCTCATTAAAAACACGACCCTTCCTCAGTTCTGCATTTCCTCAACTCTAAATGTTCAGTATGATTGTCAGCTGTTATTGTGCAGATGGGAACAGGAAAGAAAATCCGTAGCTTGCAGGTCTGTGGCTGCTACTGATGGCATGTATTTGTTTAGACGTGAGTTCCAGAGGCAGGTGTGGACCACAGTGGGCTCACTTTTAGCTGGCTTATGTCCCTGTTAATGACACAGTGGATTTTCCTGTTAGTTTGTTATTATTTTTTATTACTGACGTTAACATTAATCTCCCAGAAAATGGATATGAGATAGGAAAAGCATCCTGGCCTCCCTGGTGGGAACTTCTTCTGCAGGGTCTGCGTCCGCGGCTTGAATGGAAGCGTTTCCTCTCGGCCGGCATTCAATCAGGGCTTGTCTCCCGTGTCCCTGGGCCATGGCATAACTCTAATATTGACCTTAACCGAAGTCCTTTGTTTTCTACCCTAACAGCCCGAAGCATTAAAAATGCGTGTTTACTTAATTTGTCCTGGCATGCAGTGTAATTACAAGCAGTTTGTTTTCTCTGTTGTAAAATATGGTCTGGAGAAGGAATAAAGTAATGTGGAAAATTAACATTGTGATGTACTGTATCGTGGAGCAACACTAAAAATGCCTGCCAGTGCTCGTACTGGAGGTGCTATTTGTGTTGTGTGCAAGAGCAATAAAGAATTAAATGCCTCTTTCTCAACTATATTTGCATGATTTTCAACTGCAGTAAAATTAATCTGATCTGCCTCTGAGAATAAACACCACCATGACAACAAAACCAAAGAACCCTCAGAGTCGGCGGAGCGCTCACAGCTTTGAGTTCTACCTCGGCGTTTGTTCTCTGGGTGAATTTCAGGGACACCACCCTTGGCTGAGTCCCGAGGGTGACGGACACACCGTGGGTGTCCCCAGGGGCTCCGCAGGTGTGTCTCTTGGGCCCAGGTGGAGGGGGCCCTGGACAGGAGGTGGCACTGCCAGCCGCCCCGGCCTCCACCCCCGCCCCTGGAGGTCTGGGCGCTCGTGGCGTCTTCTGCGTCTCTGTCCCAGTCCCGTGCGGATGGTTCCCGGCCCCCTCTGTGAAGGACACTGTATAAATAATACATTGTACTGTATCATCTATCAAGCTTCAGGTGCTCACAGAAAGAAACACAGTAAGCCTGACAATAAAGGTAACAAATTCCTCAATTCGCCCAGGGGCAAGTTAGGACAGCGTCTGTCTGGGCGGCGCTTCCCTCAGAGGCTTCCTCCCGGCTCTGCTCAGCGTTTTTAGACGAGCCACTGGAACAGACCCCCGGGCCACTTCTGAGCTTCTGTCCGCTCTGCTGGGTGACTTGCCCGAAACTGGCCTCACTAGTCGCATGGGACTTTAAGACTGTTGCTGCTGTTCAGTTGCTCAGTTGTGTCCAGCTCTTTGCCACCCAGGGACTGCAGCACACCAGGCTTCCCATCCCTCATCATCTCCCAGGGCTTGCCCAAACTCATGTCCACTGAGTCAGTGATGCCATCCAACCATCTTATCATGTCATCCCCTTCTCCTCCTGCCTTCAGTCTTTCCCAGCATCAGGGTCTGTTCCAAAGAGTCGACTCTTCTCATCAGATGGCCAGTGTATTGAAGCTTTGGCTTCAGCATCAGTCCTTCCGATGACTATTCAGGGTTTATTTCCTTTAGGATGGGCTGGTTTGCTCTCCCTGCAGGATGCTGGGCTTGCTGTAAACACGGCCCCCTCGGGGACACTTGAGGCCTTTGTGTTTGTGGTGGAGCCACAGTGCCAGGGCCCTGAAGGGTCTCGAAAGCGTGGGTGGTTCTGTGCAGAGGGTCCCCAGGCGGGAGACCCAGGACCCTGAAGGGGCCTTCTGTGCTTTGGGAGGGGTGCCTCAGAGCCCAGGCTGTGGACAGAGCCTGGATTACCCAGCGGACCCCTCCTCGCTCCGAGGCCTGGCCTGCAGCTCCCCTGAGAGGCTGGGTGATGACAAGGGTCAGGGCTCTACCAGCAGTCAGGAGCGAGAATGCTCCTGGCCTTGCCAGCCAGCGGTGGGAAAGTCGTTAGACAAGGTCAGGCTCCGCAAACATCGCAGGACTAATTCCCCCCGTAATTCATGACCTTTGGGGATGGAATCAATAGTGTTAGAAAAAGCGCGTCCACCAGACGGCCCTTCCTGGCGAGCAGGAATGTCTTGTCTTCGTGATGTTTGTGTTCTGTCTGCTCAGAGCGGTGACCTCCCCCGGCTGCCCCGGGCCGTGCAGGCAGCTCTGTCTCCTCTCAGCTCCCCTCTGTACACTTCCTCCGAGAATGGATGCGTGGGGGCCGCCTGAGAGCCAGCTGCCACTCCCAGGGGCCCAGGATGGGGCCACCCAGACTCCCCTACCAGGTTGCAAAAGAGGCTTCAGAGAGGGGAGTCAGAGAGAAGGGGAGGTAGGGGGAGACGGTGGGCACCCTGCTGCGTCTTTTCCACCCAAGGACCTTCCTGGAGACGTGGGAGAATGCCCTGGGCTGGCTTCTCCCCCACCTCACCCTTCTGCACTCCATTTTGGCATCCCTGCCAGTGTGTCTGTTGATCTGCATGACCGTCCCCCTGCGGCAGCGGTACGTGGCGGGATCCCCGGTTTGGGGAGGCACACACCTCCTGGGACTCTGGACACCTGCAGCTAACAGGTTAGAGCGGCCTGGAAATTGTGGGGTTGGGGTGGAGCCTGTGTCAGGATGGGAGTGCTTGGCGTTGGCCATGGGGGCTTTGCTGAGCAGTCTCTCCTGGGGCCCGGGGCCCTCTGTCCGCTCCCACCTCCCCCAGGCTGCGCTCTGGGCCTGCCTTCAGACACCGGCCTTCCAGGTCCGGCTCTTGGCTCCAGCTTGTTCTGCATTTGGTGCTGGGCGTGGGTCCTGCCCGCTGGTGCTGCGGCTCTGCTTAGCACAGCTCTGTCTGTGCTCAGTGGGGCTGTTGACACCGGTGGCAGGGGGCAGCTGGAAAGAGAAAGGGGGGACCCTCCTCATACCAGAGGCCTGGGTGAAGCTGGCAGCCCAACCGCTGCTGGAAGGCACGGTGTAGACGTGTCCAGGGCGCCTGGAGGCTGGTGTCCTGGATGGTCACTAGGGAGACATGGGGTCATGAGGAGAGAGCGCAGGGTCAGCACCCCGATGCCCATCTGGAACCCCAGCTCCCCATGAGCGTGGCCAGTGGCGGTTCCTGGCTCAGATGTCAGGAGAGACCTGCCCCCTGACCTCGGGCAGGCACGTACGTGGAGAAGCTCGTTGAGCCTACGGGCTTCGCGATGTGGATTCACTGGGCCCCTGACGCACCTGTGCCCGCAGGCCCGGGGTGTCCCCCGGGGCAAGGAGACAGGTCTGTTCAGCCAGGGCTGTCCTGCATCCGTGAGAAGGTCAAGGGCCCCTGGGTTTCCTGCCCCTGGTCCCTGCCTGGCCCGGGGGCTTCCTGGGGGCCTTGGACGTGCCCTCCCTGCAGCCTTCCCGCTGACCCGCGGTGCGCCTGGGGCCGGCTCCGGACCTCCCGCTCTGCCTCCTTCGGCCCCGGTCACTTTCTCGCTGCCGGGATGACTTGCCTGCTACTCTGGTCCGTCTGTGAGAACGTTTGCGATGTTGTGCTTATGCAGTTTCCGGGTGCCCAGAACCTGTTGGCTGAGTGAACAGGTCTTCTGACTTTGCAGGGCAAGGGGTTGCGGTGGGATTACCTTCACATAGTTGATGCACTGCAAAAATACCCCAGTGTAAAGTGTGAAAGTGCTTCCTTCTTTTCACTTTTCCATAGAACTTCCAGTGGTGCACCATCAGACTGTAAACATCAGGCAGCACTGGCAGGAGAAGCCAGGGCCGGAACCTCCCCAGGCCGGAGCCACAGCCTATAAAATACTGAGAGGGGACTTTAGCTCAGCCATAATGTGAAAACACCTGTAGTCGAGGGAGGGACCACTGGTTACATCATACCTTATACTCATATAAATGTTTCAGGCTTCTCCCTTCTGCCACATATGCTGTTAGAGGTGGAAGACCGGCAACCTCGTTTTAATGTCCTCAGAGGACAGTGAGGGACGGGCTCCATGGAGGCGGCGGTTTTTCCTCTAGTGGACAGACTTGTAGGTGTTTTAATCCAAAACTGTCTGCTTCCTCCGGTTGCCGTGGAGACGCAGCTGTGATGCCCATCCTCAGGGCCCCTGGGCTTCGGGCCCAGCTGCTGGCCGGGGCTTTGCGGGGGCTAGGCTGCCATTAGCTTTCCTCTGGGTGGAGTCTGAGTCACCTGAAAACGATGTTCCTGAGTATGAATCCTGGGGTCACTGACCCCCCTCAGGCGGGTGTCACAGCAGGGAGCCACGGTCAGGATTCCCCCGGCTGCCCCCTTGAGGTCAGCATTGCGGGAGGTCGCAAGTGGTCAGGCTTGCTGGAAACACGCTCGCGAGGGCCTGGGGGTGTGGGGGCCTCAGGGACGGCCTCTGTCCCCTCCTGCCGTCTGTCTGTCCAGCCTTCTTCACGTCTCCAGCACCACACGTTTTGCCCTCTGGCCCAGTTTTGGAAGGGATGTTTTGCCCCTTTTTGATGGTTTGAAAAGGCATCTCTTCTCTCCATTGCTTCCCAGCGGGCCACTGTGTGCTTTGGGGCCATGCTTCCCTGCCTCCCCTTGTTAAACCGAGACTCCAGCTGGCGTTTGCCGTCCGTGGAGTGAGTGTGAGGGACGCACCGACTGATGGATCTTGCCTGTGACAGTCATCAGTGAGGTTTTGTAATGGTGACTTTCCACCTCTCTCGTTTCTTCTGTGTTTATTCCTTAGATATTTTCCCCCTAAGGAAGTGCCACTCCTTCCTCCTGTTAATGTGTTTTAACTTATTGGATCCCATGGTGGGGTTAGGGTGCTTCAGGCTGCTCCTAGTATGTATCAACACGGTTCTTGTATAAAGCGTGGCTGGAAATGTCTTTTGGAATTAAATCTCGTTACTAGGATTCATCCAGGAAATATTCATATGTCTGGTGTAATTTTATTTTCTATTTAAGTTCATAGCATTTTTCTCAGGCACTTTTTTGTAACTTTGATACTGAATAATGAAGTGTCCACTTAAAATATGATTATTTTAAGATTTTTGTCCACTTAGAACACTATCTTATGATTCAAAAGCCAAGTGTTGATGTAAATGACATTAGTTGAGGGGACGACAGAGGATGAGATGGCTAGATGACATCACTGACTCGATGGACGTGAGTTTGAGTGAACTCCGGGAGTTGGTGATGGACAGGGAGGCCTGGCGTGCTGCGATTCATGGAGTCACAAAGAGTCGGACACGACTGAGGGACTGACCTGAACTGACGTAAATTCTTTGAGATAATAGTATAGAGTGTCAATATAAGTTCATATATTTAAGTAGGAACATGGCAAAATGATTGGATGGCTTCACTGACGCAGTGGACATGAGTTGGAGCAGAGCTCTGGAGATAGTGAAGGACAGGGAAGCCTGGTGTGCTGCAGTCCATAAGGTCGCAGAGAGTCAGACACGACTTAGTGACCGAACAATAGCAGCGAAAACACATAGGACATAGGAAGCTAAAGAGTCATCAGTGGAATTGTCTAATTTAGAAACGACGGGGAAAGTAGACACTCTTGAGGAAAACATCTTTACAGGCACCATATATCCTTACCCTTCAGTCTTTCTAAAGAAATGACACACGGATATTAAAGAATATTCTTGCAGGATTGGGTGAGTTGGATGTGTTCTTGTGCACATAAGTGTTTTACTGCCCTTTAGCAGCTGGTCTTAGCCAAGAAAGCGAGATATTTCCTGCTAAGCTTTAAATCAGCTGTTTTATAGAGCACAGAGAATTTTTTATTATAACATAATTCTGTACATAAAATATCACATTAGAAGAAGAAGATAAAGTTTTGTACTTTCATTCTCCATTTATTTGACTGAAAACAATTGCAAGGGAATCTAACCAATCAGAGGACTTGTCGTGAAGCCAAGAGGATTCGAAGCTCAGGTGGGAGGATGGAGGGGGGTCTCCAGGGCCCGGAGCCTGCGTCTTCATGGGTGGGGGCTTCGGCAAGTGCACAGAAAGGTCGCTTTAACCGTGGGGGACATGGAGGAGGGCTGACGGCAGTGAGAGTTCAGAGCACAGCCACATGTTGGGGGGGCCCATTGCTGGGACTCCCCATATGCAGACGGGGACAGCCGCCCAGCCCAGCTTAGAGGCTCCTGCTGGCTTCCATGGGCTGTTGCTGCAGGGATGCCTTCTCTGTATCCTCCCACCTGGGGGTTTTCTGCTGTTTCCCCCACAGGTGAGCTCTCAGGAGCTCCAGCCCACAAACCTGGTCCCACCTCTCAGAGCCACATTTCCACCCAACAGAAGTAGAAAGGATTCAATTTTTTGAGTATCCCAGGATGCCCTGTAAAGAGTCAGCCTCCACACTCTTACATTCCGAGTGTATTGCACACAGGCTGTAGTGGTACATTTTGCCTGAAATCATGGGGGAGAAACATCAAGGTCCATCTTTTTTGAAAAAGAGAGAATTCTGCCTTCACATACACTTGGTCTCCTCCGTGATTTTAGCTCATCTGATGCTCTTGTCAGACAGCCTCAAATGTCTCCACGCCTTTGAAACTCTGGCTGTCAGGATAATTAAAACTTCCCATCCTATTTTTCTGCAGCTAGCTTGATGAATAGCAAACAAAGTTTCTAGAGGCGCAGTCCCTCAGGCTCACCAGCAGTTATCTCTGCCTATTTGACCTCATGGAACTACTGCTAATGTTTTCCACTGTTTGTTAGGCGAGCGGGCAATTACGCTTTATGCAAAGAAAAGTTCAGCTGACGAGTTAAGTTGATATTTCAGAGGATGTGACCAGAGAATGTGAGGACCACGGACAGCTCCGGGGCCAGAAAAAGTCTGCAGGCCTGGAAGGCAGGGCCAACCCTGTAATGGGGATGGGGAGAGCACCTGGATCCAGCTGTTACCCTGGCAACCACCGCTGCTACTCCATGAGCATCTTCACAAGGGAAAGGACTTAGCATCTCTGTTCAACTGATGGGAGCAACGCAATGAGCCTTCCAAAGCTGTGAGCTGTCCAAAGATGGCGTTTCTGATGGGGGTGCTGGAACAGGTTTCTTCTCTTGTCTTGTTTTTAGGTGTCATGCTAGCAAGGCTATACCACCCTGTCTAGGAACAGTGAAAAAATGCACGTCTGTTTCTCAGAACGGCCTGCTTCTGTTCCTAGTTGACATTTTATGTTGTCTGATACCTTCTGTAGCTCTTGGGTGCCTACTGTCATTAAACGAGAAAACACACCCTTTCCACACAGTCAGTGGGGGTTAGCCAGCATGCCAGGAGCTCCTAAGCCCCTGCACAGGCTGCTTTCCTCATGGGTCTGCTCACACATAACCCATGCTTCTCTCCTGACCCCTGTCACGTACACTGCCTTGTCTAGAAGTCCTGGTTTCCTGGGGCAATTTGTTTTCCTCTTTCTGCCCCTGTGTTTAGCACAAGGCTGGGCATTTTGCTGGTGTTCATTATGTGCTGTGAAAAGACTGTCTGTACGTTGAAATCTATAGGTATATGTTCCAAACTGAACGTGAAGATGCATTTATCTAGAAAGCATTGAGCAAGGTTTGAGCAGGCTGTCTGATCACTCAGTTAAACATACGCAGTGTTATGATTTTTCCAGCGAAGAGGTGACTGTGTTCACCAAAGTGACTGTGAGTGACCCCTTCTTTCCCAAGGTCACACAGCACAAAGCAGGAGAGTCCCTGGACACCCAACTGGGCCCTCCAGAAACTAATGTCCTCGAAGCCGCAGAGAGTTCTCTTCTCTCTCCTGATCAACGCTGTTTATCAATCTTTTATTAACTGTCTTAAGGGCTTCCCAGGTGATGCTAGTGGTGAAGAACCTGCCTGACAATGCAGGAAGCATAAGAGATGTGGATTTGATTCCTGAGTCAGGAAGATCCCCTGGAGGAGGGCCTGGCAACCCACTGCAGTATTCTTGTCTGGAGGATCCCATGGACAGAGGAGCCTGGTGGGCTACGGTCCATAACGTCACAAACTGTCGGACACAACTGAAGCGACTTAGCACGTACACACAGCTGCTCTGTAGCTGTATTTTCAAAGTGCCCTCAGCAGAATCTCCTGGGGGTACTAGTTAAAAGTGCAGAGTATCAGGTCCCATGCCCAGACCTGTTGGGTGCACAGCCCTGGGGATGGCATGAGGGTTTTGCGTTTTTATTATTTAGACCATATGTGGATTTCTGTGCACAGAAAATGTGGGAATAGCAAACAGCAAGTCTTTTGAACTTTTTCATACTGCTTTTTGCAGAGATGGCTTCAGTGATTTGGGTTCCTTCTTCTGTGGTGTAGGAGGTACTGTGCACATGGGGGGTTGTTTGTAGCCCCTGCCCTCCCCTGCATCTTGGTGGAACCAGTGACTAGTTCTCAGTGATGGAGTGGAGTGGAAGTTGCATCCGTCCCTTCCAGCCCAGTGTGTTGATCTGCCGCTTGTCTTTGCCCATCATGGCTCGTGCAGGGACGTGTGAAGCCCAAGAAGAAGGAGATGCGTGGACGGAGGGAGCCTGGCTCCCAGAAGGGCGGCGTGGAGGGCAGCCATTGGCAGAAATAGCCACACTGGATTGCTAAGAGAACTGGGAACAATGGACTAAACCGCTGAAGCTTGGGGGCTTATTTTTTACTCGCTCTGGACATGGGTTGCAGGTGTGATAAAACCCAAAACTCTGGCTCAGTTCTAGCGGTCTGTGGATGGATGGTGAGGCTGGAGCTGCAGGCTGCAAGACTGGGAGGCCCATTAAACCCTGGCAGAATGTTTGGCAGAACCATCACCTGCAATGACTTGGGAAGGCTGGCCTCCTTGCTGTGGAGCCCCTGGCTATGGAGGGTCTTCCAGAAGAGCCAAGGCATTTGTGTTTGCTGGCTGCCTCGCCATTTTGGCTCAGTGGTAAAGAATCCACCTTCAGTACAGGGACAAGGGTTCCATCCCTGGGTGGGGAAGATCCCCTGGAGGAGGAAATGGCAACCCACTCTAGTATTCTTGCCTGGAGAATCCCATGGATAGGAGCCTGGCGGGCTGCAGTCTACAGGGTAGCAGATTCGTACACGGCTAAGTGACTAACACACAAGCAGGCCCGGCAGGAGGCGGTAAAGCAGGAGGGGAGCTCGGGCCCTGGTCAGTGAGTTCCAGGTAGAAACAGGAGAAGAGCCCAGGTGATCCATCAAGGGCCTTGCAGGACTGGAAGAACTTGCTTCTGGATCTTAATGGGTAAGAGGTAAGACTGAAGGATACTTTCAGTTACGGAGGCTTCTGTTGAACAAGGTGAGTTGCTCTGCCCTGCGCCGGTGGACGGCTGTCCTGCTGGTGTTTCAGGATATCTCGAGGTGCTTTCTGGGAGGGACCCAGGAAAGCAAGAGCAGAGTGGGGCAGGGGGCCGTGGAGGGAAGACCCCTGCGCTGCTTCCTGAGACCAGGAAGGCCGAAGGCCCAGACCCTCTGGAGGCACAGCACGTCCAGACTGAAAGGTCTCACAGAGTCTGAGCCTTAGGGTCCCTGTTGTGCCCTGATCCACACAAGTGGGGCCCCTTGCCCCCTCATGACTTCAGGAGTGGCCAGGAGGTGGACAGGCCCAGGAGGGTCCCCAGGGTGGAGGGGGGACTGGCCATAGCCTGCCCAGAGCTCCCAGGCCCCCAGGAGGACATGTGGGCCCTGACTGCTCTTCACGTCCCCGAGCGCCTGGAGCTGGAGCTGGAGCTGGACACGGTTGCCCGGGTGCTGAAGTCAGGGTTCGGTCCCCAGGTGGGAGCGGTGGAGGGATGCCTGCCCCATCCTCCCACCCCGAGATTTGCAGGCACATCCACCACCTGCTTTGCTGCAGGACTGACTGTCGGTCAAGAGCCTCTGAGGCTCTGGGATAGGATTTCTGTAAACTTTGAGGTGATAAACATTGGAATAGGGCCAATATGTACAATTTCATTATCAACCATTCTATTAAAACTGAAAACAGGCCAAATTCTTTCATGCAAACTAGTCTAGTGTTATAATTAAAAATCCAAACCCAAACTAAACTAAAAAATAAATTGGAGATTGAGAGGCTGAGCTGATAATTTACAGATAAGACTTGCCAGATGAATGAGACCTTTGTGAGGAGGAGATTACATGGACCACAGAATAGCTGACTAGTTTGTTAAATATCTATTCCGAGAAGAAATGATAAGAACATTGGGGGTTTCAATAAAGGTATGCATTGTATATATACAAGTGTTTTCACATTAACTCAAAGCAATGACTTTTATTTATTAAACTTTTAATTGTGTACTGGAGTGTAGCCTGCTAACAATGTTGCGATAATCTCAGGTGGACAACACAGGGACTCAGTCATACATATACAGGTATCCACTCTCCCCCAAGCTGCCCTCCCACCCAGGCTGCCACATCACATTCAGCAGAGTCCCCTGTCAGTCCTCTCCATTTTAAATATAGCAGTGTGTACATGTTGATCCAAGCCTCCTAACTATCCCTTCCCCCTGGTAACCATAAGTTTGTTCTCCAAGTCTGTGAGTCCGTTTCTGTTTTGTAAGTAAGTTCATTTGTAAGATTTCTTTTTAGATCCACATATAAGGGGTGCCATACTATATTTCTCCTTCTCTGTCTGACTTATTTCAATCAGTGTGACAACCTCTAGAGTCTGTTCATGTTGCGGCAAAGGACATTATTTCATTGTTTTTAATGGTTCAGTAATAGGCCATTGTACATATAAGGTACCTGTTACATTAAATGGCTTTTGTCATAAATATAAGTCCTCAGAAGCACTTGTTGGAACGCCCTTACACCTGAACCGAGGGGTCGTTCATTACAATTCACTACTTCTTTCAAGATGCTGAATGCAAATTTCTCCATCCTCACCCTCAGGAGAACCCTCCTGAATGTGTGGTTATTTTATTACCAGTGAACAGCAGGACGGAAGCTTGGGGACCTCAGCTTGCTGTTCTCAGTGCTCGGGGGTTTGTAAAATGGATGCTCTTTGCGTGTTCAGGTCTTGGGCCAGTCAGGATACTGAAGGCTCCCCCACCCCGTCTTGATGGACAGATCCATCTCCACACCCCCAGCCTCTCCTGGTGCCCCCAGGCCGTGGATGAGACGGTTGGGTCTCCCCTGCCGGGAGGCGGAAGAGAGGGGCGCCCGTCCTTGGGCTCTGCGGCCTTTGCCCTCTCCATCACTCTCCGGACAGTTAACCTTCACACTCACATCTCACTTATACTTGGTGGTGGTGGTGTGTGTGTGTGCATGTGTGTGGGTACACACGTGTGTGCGTGCGCACGTCTGTTTATTTAAAAATGTCTTTGTGAGAAAACAGTTCCTGACAACTTTCGGATCCAGGAGAGCCTAAGTGTTGTGACAATCAGTGACTCCAGAGCCAAAGACAGTGACCAGTTTCTTGTTACCATGCCCTGGCCTGATGCCGGCTGCAGGGGTGTTTGGGAAACCCGTAGGCCCCCCATCCGACAGCCACACCGTCTGAGAAGAGACAAGATAGTCTAGAGCTCCCTGGGACACAGGATGCCTCCAGCAGAGACATTGCACTGTGGCCGTGCCACTGGCTTCCGCGTCCGCGGTGGACTTTCCATCTCACCCACCTTCTCCGTGAGGCTGGGGAGCCAAGTGGGGCGGGGAGGCAGAACCCCAGAAACAACTTCTGGTTGAATGTGCACCCTGTAGCAAAGACTCCAGCTAACCGAAGAGAAATCACTGCATTTTTGGTTGACTTTTTGGAAAATGAGGACCGAGGGCTGCATTAAATCAAAGATTAAATTATGAGGTTTATCTACATGTAAGAATACATGAAACTGTGGTTCTGGCCAGAGGTAATTAGTGCTGGAAGGTGTCCTTTGTCTGCTGATCATAGTAACCAGGCTTCGAGGAGTTGCTGGGAAGCCCGTCAACCCCCGAGATCCCACAGGCGACCCCGGGCACCCCCCAGGTCTTCTGCCTGTCACTCAGCAGGTGAGCAAGCGCCAATCGCACGCTGCTGAGCAACAAAGCGCAGTGTGAGCTCCTCACGGCGCCTGCCCCGAGGGTGGGGGTATGAGAAGGTGAGTGGAGGCCCCCATCTCGAGCAGCCCTTCTGGACTGGGGTCCTCGCTCTGCCCGGGCCTGGTCCCCCAGCTTTATACTTGTTCTAACATCAGCCTCCTCCACAAAGATGGGAGGACGAACTCTGCCACCTGAACAAGGTTTTTACAAGGTGGTGACAAGCTTTTGAGAATTGCACTTGTTCTGCGGCTGCAGCAAAGGCTTGAAGGTTCTCCATTCTGACCTTGAGTCCCAGAACCACCTCCTAAGCACATTCCAGGTCATGCCAGCTAAATCTGGCCTGTTGGGAGCTTCAGGCCAACGGTAAGTCCTTCTCCACCGAATACCTGGAAACTGCTGAGATGTGCCCCAAATAGGGTGCCCCACATTCTTCTGAGTCTCCCAGCTCTCTGGACACTTTTGATCATGCTAAGAATGGAGTCTCTTCTCCCAGACGTGCACTCTGAGGAGCTCAGAACCATGAGGACCACCTGCTCACCAGGTAAGCTGCTTACCTGTGCGGGGCTGCAAACACAACCTGGCTATGGCCATGATTAACACTCTTGAACATCCTCACAGTAACCCACTGGGGCACCACTCCGTTCAGTTCAAATCGCAGAGCTGTGATGGGTCTGGAGGCGTACCCGAGGATTTTGCAGTGTGGATATACTTCATGTGTAACAAAGAAACTCCAGAAGCAATGAGAGGGGTGGAGGAATGAGAGAAAGATAAGAATTTCATGATTGTTGCTAAGAATGCATGGGCGCAGCTGTGGGATTCTAGAGTGGACCTGGTTGGAACCAGCCTCCACCACGAATGTGTGCTTTCCTGCCTGTGTCGTGAATCACTGCCACCGAGCAGTCCAGTGTTTACTTCTTAGCAGTGAACCTGCGTAAAGCTGTGCTCCAAGACGACGGTGCTGTTAATTGGAAATGCCCCTCGAAGCCTGTCAACATCAGTCCCAGGGAGAAGAAGAAGGGCAGGTCTGCCCCGAGAGGTCAGCGGCTCTGCGATTTGGGAGAGGGCGTCTCCGCTGACCTGGAGCTGTATTCAGAACTCACAGCGGACGGCAGGAGGAGAAAGAGCAGGTTCCTTTCAGGCCGCTCTGTTCGTCGACACACATGTAATTTAAATATTTATCCACTGGGAGAGGCTGCTGTGAGGGGCCCACCGGTGCCAAAGGAGCCAGTCCTGGGGAGTGAGTCGTGCTGGTCCCGGCCGGCTTTGTGCACCCCGATTGAATAACACACAGCACTCCTCTCAAGAAACCCCCACTATGATTTCAAAACACATCAGTTTCAATTAACTCTGAGGGGAAAAAAAGAAAACCGTGATCACTAATTCTGGTTGTAGTTACTTATTGTGGAGCTGGCTGGCAGAGACTTAACCAAATGACACACAATAATGGAAGACTTTTTAAAAAAAATTACACCTGGAGTGATAAAATTGCCAAATAGTGTGCTTTTTGGCTTCTAAAATAAATTATACTAGAACCTATGTGTTGGAGAAAATCTAAACACAGTAGTGAGTATGACATGGACCAAATGGTTCTCCCAAAATAAGAGGCAGTTGTTTTTGTTGCTATGTCTTTATTTATTTTATTTTTTCAAATGCAAGGCTTATCATTGGTTTGCCACAGATGCAGTCGACAGACAGCAAGACCCCTCCTTAAACGTTTGCGTGGCAGGGAGTGTTGTGGCCCGTGGGGGTCCCGGACTCAGATGAGCTGGGGGCCCAGGAGGTGGGGGCCGAGGCTGCCCTGCAGGGGTTATGCAGACTCTCGAGGCCTGGTGCAGCGTGGGTCTGAGGCTGGTCAAAGCCAGCATCGTCTGGTCTTCAGGATTCTGTTGTCTTTGCCAGCATGCATCATTTCTAATTTTGTCTTTTGTTTTCAAATTCCTGCAGGGTGTCAGGTAGGCATGGCCCTGCGAGTGTCGTCAGGAAGCCATGTCCCTGTTATCTCTGTGTGTGGACACAGTGCACAAGTCCAGCGGCTCCAGGTTAGCGTCACTCACGATCTAAAGCGCCTCCGAGCTGTGTGGGGTCAGCGTGCATCAGAGAGAAAGGGAGGAGAGGAAGATGCGGAGACATTCTTGCAGGCTGAGTTGGGTGGATCTTCCGCACTGTTTGGAGAGGCAGAGGGACCACACGGCTCTGCCTCTGGGACGGGCGTCCTCTTCTGTGCCACCCCTTCCAGGGGACCCTTCGGTCGCTCCCTGTGAGTGTTGGCTTGGGGATGTGGCTCGTGTGGAAACGGTAAAGACTCCAGTGAGGTGGGGCCCAGCATCTCGAGGGCGCTGGAAGGAGGCCTTGTTTGCCTCCAGCAACCAGCCTCCTGCCAGAAGCGCCAGACAGTACTTGACGCCTTCTTGGGAGCCTAGGGCTGCTGTAGCCTGAGAACATGGACGTGTCTCCTCTTTTTCTCCCCTTTTGCAGGCTTAGCTGGTAAAGAATCTGCCTGCAATGTGGGAGACCTTGGCTCAATCCCTGGGTCGGGAAGATCCCCTGGAGAAGAGCATGGCAGCCAACTCCAGTGTTCTTGCCTGGAGAATCCCATGGACAGAGGAGGCTGGCGGGCTACAGTCTATGGGGTCACAAAAATCAGACACGACTGAGTGACTAACACTTTCAGTAGTATTTTTAAAGCTCAATTCCCTATAGATAAACAATAATTACAATCATGACTGCATAAGCCTAATAAACGCCGAATTGTCTTTCAATGTAGGAACCTTGGCTTTTACACATGGGGAGCACTGTCCCTGGGATCTCACTTTTTTAAGGTGATGTTTAACATGCCCATGAGTGATCTGCGGTTTGAAAGGACCGATTAGCACAGTCGCCCACAGCCCAACCACCTTCCTGGGGCTGACACGTTCGTGCAGCCCCATCCGGTAACTGTTAAAGCTACCTGCCCCCACCAGCTTCCCATTGCGGCCTTATTAGCTCAGCTCTATTTACCCAGATGGGAGAAGGTGACTGACCAGATGTTCTGATTTTTGAAGATCTGTTGGTGCCCCAGCGATTTCCGCTGGGAGACTGGATTGTCCCAGATTATCCTGCTGGGAGCCAAGTGGGACGAACTTGCTGCGAAGCAGAACCATTCAGCTACCTGGGAGGAGGGCGGGAGGGAAGCCCCCAGAGCAGGCCCACATGCAGGCTGTGGTGTGAAAACGGTGGACGGCATTTCTGATGCTATTTGCTACAAAACAGGAGCTTCCTAGTGACGATCCAGAGCTGAAAGGTCAGAAGCAGGAATGTCTGTGTCCCTGGGGCTGGGGCTTACACGGCCCTCCTGGGTATGGGTGTAGGAGTGCGTGGCGTGCCCTCCCTGGGCGTCTGAGACCCAAGGAGAAGCAGGGGAGGGCCGTCCCAGGCCATGTGCTGCCTGGGTGACAAGCCCTCCAGTGCAGGAGTGAGCCCCGTGTCCCGTGATGCAACCCCCTTCCCTGGAGACAGAGGGTGTCGACCTCCTTAGTATGGACCCAAGGCTCAGCACGGCCCCCGGTAAAGCCAGAATCAACAGCCGCATCGATCTGACAGCCCTGCTCCCCAAGCTGTCACATTCCCTCCTGACAAAGAAGGCTGCTTTCTTATTTACCCAGAGACCCGTGGTCATATTTTGCTTTCTAAAGAGATCTGGGAGCCACCTGCCAGGGCTTTTGCATTTTCTCTGCAACAAGGCACCAAGACCAGCACTGGAGCTCACGTCTCCGCTCTGGTCGTGGCTGGGAGACGGCGGGGAAGCACGGGGTCCCACAGAAACGAGTATCGCTTTAATCACACAGTCAGCAGCCCACACTTCAGGCTAAGATGGCAAATCCATAGCAGCCTGCCTGCACCCCCGCCTCACAGATTCCCCCGCAAATAGGGCCCGCGCCTGGCAAACAAGTGGAGCGCGGGGTCAGCCTTGCTGGGGGCTGGTGGGCATGCCTGGGGCTGAAACGCGCTCGCAGTGAAGTGCTATCAATCAGCCGCGAGGGGCCTGTCTGTTAGCATAACGACATTGGCAGGAGGATTACCCGGCGCTTTCTTGCCATAATCTAGAAGCATCTTTCAGACAAAACTCTGTGGGAAATCGATTGTGTGCAAGGACCGCCTGCGAGGCCACAGGGTGTCATTGGAGGGGACGCGACCACTGTATCCAGCGAGACCCTAGCCTCGGGTTCTGTCCACACCCGGCGCAGCGTCTGCGCTCCGGACCGAGTGTGGGGGGAGGCCGGGGTAGGCCACCTGCTCAGGGGTGGCCGGCAGGGCCCCGAGGACCCCGTGGGGACTGGTGACCTCAGGTGGGCCCCTCCTTCTGCCCCCTCCCCAGCCTGGGACCCCCACGCAGTCTGGTTGCTGTGGGCTGGCTGGGGTCACTGCAGGGTGCCATGGTGCCTGGTGTGGGCTGGCTTCCAGGCTCTGGTGGCTCCGTAGGGCCTTGGAGGGTCCCCGAGTTTGAGCGAGGGTGAAGCAAGGGCGGCAGCACCTCACCTCTGCCTGCAGGGCGTTCCCAACACAGGCACAGCTGGACATGCCCCCAGGGACGTCCTAGGTGGCGGGGTCGTGTAAGCAGAGTCTGGAGCCGGCAGGAGCATGGGGCTGGACCCCTGCCCGGGACAGGCACGGGGGCAGGGCAGAGGGCCCACCCTGCTCTCCAATGCATGAGGCACCCGCGAGGGGCTGGGACCCTGACCAACATGCGGCCAGTCTTCACCGGAGCGAGCTGGGTACCAGGACAGAGAGCCAGGCAGGGGGCTTGACGGGAGGGGATGAGCATACCCTGCAGAGCAGGCGGGGAGGCCTGGGGGCTCTGGCTCATGTCCCCAGGTCCAGGTCCCCAAGTCACAGGTTCCCAGGTCATAGGTCTTTCATCTTTTCATGTTCATCGCATTCCAAGATTTTCCTTTTCCTTACCACCAACGTAAATTATTTGTTTACATTACAGGATGATTCTTTAGAGCCTGACACCTGCAGGGCTGGGTGGTAGCCTTGGAGAGAGACTGGGCGCCTCCTGGGTCAGGGTGCTGTCTCCATCTGGGCCTCCAGGCATGGGTGCCCACAGTGGCCACCTGAGCCCCTCTCTGTCTTGATCTCAAGCATCCTTCCTGAGAGGACAGTGAGGACTGGAAGTAAAATCAAGCATGTTCTCCTGGAAGCCTGGTTCTGCGTGGAGGTGAAGCCGGTGACTCTCGTGGATGGCTATGCTCGGCCCATTTGTTTAGGATGGTGGCGGCCTGGCCCCTACCGGCTCAGAACCCGGCACCATCATGCTGAGTGACCTGGGGTGACACTGTAGCCTTGTCCCCAGCCTGCAGGGGAAGCCGCAGCCATGTGGCTGTGCATAGCGGCTCCCGGCCCCCACCGGCCATCTGGGGGACCCCTGCCCGGGGAGCTCTGCACAGAGGCCTCAGGGGGGGGGTTAAAGGGCAAAGAGGAAGAAAAGCCCTCTGGCCCCCCTCAGAGCCTCAGACAGAGCAAAGGTCGACGGCCTACATCCCACACAAATGGTCAGACTGAGCCCGCTGAGCCTGGGCCTGACTTCAGGAGGCGTGTGCTCCCATTCCACGTCTCCTTCTGGGTCAAGCTGCTTGGCGGAGCAGGCCTGGCAAACCCTCGGCTGACCAGGGACTTCTCACTCTTTGAGAAACACAGGGAGGCCCCAGGCAAGCGGCCAAGTGCACGTGGCCGAGAATGTCCCCGTGTGTGGGCTTTTCTGCTCGTTCCTGAGGCCCTAGGTCGTTCTATTTAAGTTTCTTCTTCACATACAAGTGACAGTATTTTGAAAATTAAAAAAAAGCACAGAAAGCCACAGAGGTGATTATAACAAGTTCTCGAAACTGTGTGACCCCAGGAGACAAACCCTAGTGCGGTTTCCCTGACGCTGCTGTCGTGGGTGCATCTGTGGCTCTGCCACTGACATCTCTTCATCTGGGGCCAGTGCACTGCTGGGGGCCACACTTTGAGGCAGGAAGCAAGAGATGTGCTTGGAGATGAAATGCCCAGCCTCACCCAAGGCCAGGACGTAATGTGCCAGGAACCCTGAGCGGTGGCTGGAAGGCCGCCTCTGCCTGAGGCTGCACCTTCCCGTCCGCCCCCTCCAAGGAACCCCGTCCACCCCTGGCCACCCCCACCACGAGGCAGGAGAAATCACCTGACTTGAAACAGCAAAAAGAAAAACAGATTTCTAAAACTGGATGGTGTAAGGGGCCTCTAGGACAACATAACATTGATGTTAAAGGGGTTCTGGAAGGAGAGGAGAGAAAGAAAAGAACAGAAAATCTACTTCAAAAAAAAAAAAATGACTGAAAAAAGCCCCTAGCCTGGGGAGAAAACAAGATGGCCAAGTCCAGGAAGCACAGAGAATCCCAAACAAAATTAACTAAAGAGCTCCACACCAAGACACGCTATGATTAAAATGGAAAAAGTTAAAGATAAAAAGAAAATCTGAAAAGCAGCAACAGAAAAAAATCACTGGCTATGTACAAGGGAAGCCCTGTTAGATTATCAGCTGACATTTCAGCAGAAGCTTTGCAGGTTGGCAGAAATGAGCACAAAGTGATGGAAGGGAAAAAACCTCCAATGGAGAAAACTCCACCCAGCAAGGTTAGTGCTTAGGATTGAGGGAGAGACAAAGGGTTTCCTGGATAAGAAGCAGTTAAAGGAGTTCATCTTGTCTAAACTCCCTTTACCAGAAGTGTGAAAGAGGAGTCTTTAAACAGAAAAGTCAGAAGGAGAAACAAAAAAATATGAAAGAAGATCTCTCTAGTAAACGCAAAAAATAAAGTTAAAACATAAAGACAGGGCATCAACCACCTAAAAAACTACTATAAAGGCTAAAAGACAAATGTAGTAAAATCACAACATCTACAATAAGTTAAGCAGTGCACACAATATGACGTCAAACATAAAATGGGGGCGAGAGTAGAAATGTAATGCTTTTAGAATGTGCTTGAACCTCAGTACTTACAGACTGCTATATACAGGTGCATGTAAATATATCCGTATATAGGTTACCATGTATACATAGATTGTTACATATGAACTTCATGGTAACCTCAAACCTCTCATAGACACACAGAAAGTAAAGAGAAAGGAATAAAGCATAACAATAGAGAAAGTCATCAAATCATAAAGGAAGAGAACAAGTGAGGAAGACAGGAGCACAGAACAATAAAAATAAAGAAAAACACACTAGAAAACAACAAAATGACAGTAAGGACATACCTAGCAATAATTACTTTAAATGTTAATGGGCCAAGTGCTCCAATCAAAAGACACACAGTGGCTGAATGGATCAAAACAAGATAGCTATATGTGCTGCCGGCAAGACTTGCCTCAGAGCTCTAGCCTCTGACCGATGAGTGGATAAGCATGTTGTATTTATGCAGAGGGGATATTACTGTTCTAACCACGCTTCTCTAAGGAAAGGACCTAGTGATGTGAGTATCTGAAAGATACAGAGTCGGTTTTTCTCTGAAGGTGGCCGTTCTGCCTGTCCGATGAGTCCCAGTCTGATCTCAAGATTTTGTGTGTCTCTGTTTGTGGAGAATGCAGGTCTGTGGGCTGCATTTGAGTCGCAGGGTCCAGCCTTCACAGAAAGGAAGGGGTCTGGGGCACAGGAGGACAATGTGGGGAGGGGAACTGCTCCAGGCTCTTGTTTACGAGGACCTCTGTCTGGGGTGTGGGTGGCTGGACATGCATCTTGAAAAGGTTTTTAAAATTATTATTTGGAATTTATTTCAGTAAATAGACTTACTTCCCTTTATCGTTTTCTCTCATCCAAAAAAAAAAAGCTACCTTTATGAACAATTTTGCTTTATGATGAGTTTCTTTTATTCACAGATTCTGTGTGTCTTTCATAAGCTTATAGATCTCATAGGAGATGAACTAAGTTTTCATGTTGTTTTTGTTTAGTTGCTCAGTTGAGTCTGACTCTTTGCAACTCCATGGACTTCATCATACCAGGCTTTCCTGTCCTTCACCGTCTCCCAGGATTTGCTCAAACTCACGTCCATTGAGTCGGTGATGCCATCCAACCATCTCATCCTCTGTTGCCCCCTTCTCCTCATGCCCTCCATCTTTCCCAGCATCAGGGTCTTTTCCAAAGAGCTGGCTCTTCACATCAGGTGGTCAAAGCATTGGAGCTTCAGCTTCAACATCAGTCCTTCCAATGAACAGTCAGGACTGATTTCCTTTAGGATGGACTTGTTTGAATCTCTTGCAGTCCAAGGGTCTCTCAAGAGTCTTCTTAAGCACCACAGCTCTAAAGCATCAGTTCTTGGGAGCTCAGCCTTCTTTATGAAATGCTGTCAAGTCATCAACCTGAGAAAAGTGAAGCTTGTGTATTCTCACCCGACCCCGACCTCTGTCTGACGTCTGCCCAACTAGGTGACCTCATCTACACGCCTCTGGAGGCTGAGTGTGGAAACAACCATATGAAAATATTGTTCCTGGTGGTGAAAGTTTTCTTCAAAGAGAAATTGTGTTAATAGCATCGTTTCTTTCAGTCATTTAAATACCCTGCGTCCTGGAGAAACAGAAAGGCTAAATTCATTAGGGACAAATTATTAACTTAAATCTTCAAAGCCAAAGCTGCAAAGAAGAAAAGCTCACCAAACGGGGAGAGAGGCTCAGCAGCGCATAACTTCGTACCATTGTTTGTGTATTATTACCGCTATTATAACTAATTGACGCACGAGTGCTTAATTAGTAGCCTGGATTCTCCAAATGTTCTACAGGACAATTATGCTGAGCTGCTTTCAAAGGGCGCGGAGTTCCAGGGAGATGTTTCTACCTCCGAGAACTGTCCTGTGGTCTCCCCGCTTCCTTCTCATGCACCAAAGGCACCTAAATGATGCTGCAGATGTTGAACTCCACATTGTTCTCTGCTTCCTTTGCCCCAGTAAACCTCTATGTGTGCTTTCTGTTTATTTGACAGTGGGCAGAAGATAGAGCAACTCGAACGAGATCCAGAAGCAGCAGGCCCCGGAGCAGAGGCGTTCTTCACCCATCAGTGAGTCTGGCGGGTCCACCCCTGAGCTGAAGACTCTGGGGGCAAATGCCAGGGGCCGGTGGGAGACAGTCTAGTTAGATGGCTGCTCCGCAGGGAGAGCAGGTCTCTCTGGACAGAGAAGATGGCTTAGGGTTACCACATTGTTTCAGGGGTTCCTGTTTTATTCCACCTGGGCTTTGGTTTCCCAACTTTCATGCTTTTAGATCCCGTACAGGTGAGAAGCCAGATGGGGGCTGGGAGTCCTGGCTTAGGAGAAGAGCCTGTCCGCAGATCCTGGGGAAGGCCCCCACTGCAGACCCTGGGGAGACCCCACTGCAGACCCCGGGGTGGCCCCACTGCAGACTCCAGGGTGGGCTCTATCCACAGACCCTGGGGCGGCCCCACTGCAGACCCTGGGGCGGCCCCACTGCAGACCCTGGGGTGGGCTCCATCCATAGACCCTGGGGAGGCCCCACTGCAGACCCCAGGGTGGCCCCCACCACAAACTCCAGGGTGGGCTCCATCCACAGACGCTGGGGCACCTCCTGCCACAGACCCTGGGGAGGCCCCCACCCATGTCGCACAGCCACGTCTCCTTCTTTCCAGGCCAGTTTCAGAACAGTGCAGACGGCGTGCACTAACTCATCTTCTGGTCAAAGATCAGCGTTTTCCTGGCTGTGTTGTTTTTGTTCCCACCTGCTGGTCTGGTTCCGGACTCTGACAGTGGAGGGACAGCACATCAGGAGGCCCGGAACTCCTGCTCTGTGACGGGGTGTGACGGGGTGTGACAGGGTGTGATGCAGGTGTGGCAGGGTGTGACTCAGGTGTGATGGGGTATGACACAGGTGTGACTCGAGTGTGATGGGGTGTGATGCAGGTGTGACTCAGGTGTGATGGGGTGTGCTGGGGTGTGATGCAGGTGCGATGGGGTGTGACTTGGGTGTGACGTGGTATGACACAGGTGTGACAGAGTGTGATACAGATGTGATGGGGTGTGACTCAGGTGTGATGGGGTGTGATGCAGGTGTGATGGTGTTTGATGCAGGTGTGATGGGGTGTGATGTGGGTGTGGCAGGTGTGACTCGGGTGTGACGAGGTGTAACTCAGGTGTGAAAGGGTGTAACTCAGGTGTGACAGGTGTGATGCAAGTGTGATGGGGTGTGATGCAGGTGTGGTGGGGTGTGACTCAGGTGTGACAGGGTGTGATTCAGGTGTGGCGGGTATGACTCGGGTGTGATGGGGTGTGACACAGGTGTGATGGGGTGTGGGCAGGTGTGATGGGGTGTGATGCAGGTGTGGCATGGTGTGACACAGGTGTGGTGAGTATAACTCAGGTGTGACAGGGTGTGACTTGGTGTAATGAGGTGTGACACAGGTGTGATGGGGTGTGACATGGTGTGGCAGGTGTGACGAGGTGACTTGGGTGTGATGGGGTGTGACATAGGTGTGATGGGGTGTGACAGGTGTGACACACATGTGACGGGGTGTGACTTAGGTGTGGCAGGGTGTGACTTAGGTGTGGCTTATGACTCAGGTGTGATGGGGGTGTGACTCAGGCGTGACGGGGTGTGACATAGGTGTGATATGGTTCACACAGGTGTGGCGGCTGTGACGGGGTGTGACGCAGGTGTGGCAGGGTGTGATTCAGGTGTGGAGGGTATGACTCAGGTGTGATGGGGTGTGACTCAGGTGTGGCGGGTATGACTCAGGTGTGATGGGTATGACTCAGGTGTGATGAGGTGTGACTCGGGTGTGATGGGGTGTGACATAGGTGTGATGGGGTGTGATGTATGACTCAGGTGTGATGGGGTGTGACACTGGTGTGATGGGGTGTGACGGGTGTGATGGGGTATGACACAGGTTTGATGGGGTTTCACACAGGTGTGGTGGGTGTGATGCAGGTGTGATGGGGTGTGATGCAGGTGTGGCAGGGTGTGATGCAGGTGTGATGGGGTGTGACTCAGGTGTGACGGGGTGTGACTCGGGTGTGATGGGGTGTGACTCAGGTGTGACACAGGTGTGACGGGGTGTGACACAGGTGTGGCAGGGTGTGACTTAGGTGTGGCAGGTATGACTCGGGTGTGATGGGGTGTGACAGGTGTGATGGGTGTGACATGGTGTGGCAGGTGTGACAGGGTGTGATGCAGGTGTGGCAGGTATGATGCAGGTGTGGCAGGGTGTGACTCAGGTATGATGGGGTGTGACACAGGTGTGATGGGGTGTGACATGGTGTGGCAGGTGTGACAGGGTGTGATGCAGGTGTGGCAGGGTGTGATTCAGATGTGGCAGGTATGATGCAGGTGTGGCAGGGTGTGACTCAGGTGTGATGGGGTGTGACACAGGTGTGATGGGGTGTGACATGGTGTGGCAGGTGTGACAGGGTGTGATGCAGGTGTGGCAGGGTGTGACTCAGATGTGGCAGGTATGATGCAGGTGTGGCAGGGTGTGACTCAGGTGTGATGGGGTGTGACACAGGTGTGATGGGGTGTGACACAGGTGTGATGGGGTGTGACATGGTATGGCAGGTGTGACAGGGTGTGATGCAGGTGTGGCAGGGTGTGACTCAGATGTGGCAGGGTGTGACTCAGGTGTGATGCAGATATGACAGGGTGTGACGTAGGTGTGGCTCTGCCCACTCAGGTCATGGGGCCTCAGAACCTCCTGACATGGGGCGACATGGGCATCTCTACCCCAGGCTGTGTGCACACTGTAACACCTGTTCACACATGAACAAACTGAGACTCGGAGCGGTTAAAGGAGGAGTGCAGCAGCTAGCTCCTGGTGGGACTGGGGCTTAGAGTTAGGGCCCCTTCCTGCCCACTCACCTGTCCTGTGGGACCAGCCCCAGGTGAGAGCGCCACTCGGGATCTGATGGCGCCTTTCCCACACGACTTATCCTGGGTCTGAAGACTCTGCTGTACCCTGGGTAAGGAAGTGCATGGTGGGGAGGGGTCACGGCCGGCTAGGTGGTCTTACACCTGAGCCGGGTGGGGCTGCAGAAGTCCTCCCTGCCTGCCTGAGCCGGGTGAACCCCAGCTTCCTTCCCTGCCTACCTGAGCTGGGTGAACCCCAGCTTCCCTCCCTGCCTACCTGAGCCGGGTGAACCTGTGGCTTTACTTTTTGCTTGGGCCATGCGCGTCTCTGTGAGGCTGACCTCTGCCTCCTCTGAGCTGGGAGAGCCTGCTGCCTGTGCCCACCAGGCATGTGGCCACCGGTGTGTGACACCCCTGGGGGTAGGCTCTGCCCCCAGGGTCCCTGTGAGGAAGTACTTGCCCTTCCTGCCGCCCAGGCCTGGGTGGAGCCACTTGAAGGTGCCTGTGGAGCTGCGGCTGGGCAGCCGGAAGGTGTTTCTCAACAAAAACAGACAGATTCTGCTGAAAATATACCTACTGAGATAATTCAATTTCATGTGTTAAAACGTGGCTTTCTTCAGAAATCATCAGTGATATGATACAGCTAATTAAGGCATGCATGGTGTTAACAGTTTCATTAGAGGGGATAATATTGCACAAGAAAAATAAGAAATCATTATGATGAATGTCTCAACATCACATTACATGTTAATGAAGTGTGAATGATCTAATTATTTTTGAAAGAATACAGATTCGATTAAACTGTCGGAATTAAATTGGGAAGGACAGCCCATTGTACTTTTTATGTACAGACAAGTTAGCGTTAATTAGGCATAATCTACAGGAACAAATGAGGCCCGACCCTCGGTGAGCAATCACGGATCCATTGCTCAAGGCAGGTTTCATAAAGAATTATATTAGGGGAAAAATTCTAAGTCAATTACAGACAGTGTGGCAGCAGCGGAGGGCAAGCGAGGAGCAGGCAGCCCCGTTTCATCCTGACGGGGCTAGGAGCAGAATATTCTGCAGACCTTGCGCACCAGAAATTTCATAAATTCTGGTTCTGCCGACTGGAGCAGTGGTGGATTCTCCACCTCTCCCTGAAGCGCTGCCTGCAGACGGTGCGGGACTTTGGAGCTGACTTCCTTGCCTGCTGCCCCTCGGCTCTCCGAGCAGGTCGCTGGCATGGCATTGTTGTCAGCCTGGCACACACCACGGCTCGTGGCCACTGCTTTCCTGGCTGAGCTCTGCGGCCACTGCTTGGGTTCTCACATCCATTATCTGGTTCAACCTATAGACTCAGAGAAATGAATCAGGAAGAGGAAGAAAGAAACCAAAGTGCCGCAAAACCCCCAGATCTGTGAAGCGTCAGTGCTCTGTCAATAGAAGCCTATCTTCTCTCCCCTTTGGAAAAATAACTTCAGAAACTGAACGTTCTGCCTCCGGTGTAACTTCCCCTTTGTTCTGTATTCTTGTAGAATCCAAGTCTGAACCAAGATGAGTCCTTGTTCACAGCGGCTGCGGCTGCTGAAAGCTGGGAAAGGGCTGCGTATCAGGGCAGGTTTGGCCCTTGGTTTGGCCACAGTGGGATGCTGGGCTGAGTTGGTCTCCAGGCCAGTCTGAAGTTCTGGATAGTGCAGGCGGGCCTCGGGATGGCCAGCTGTGTCCAGAAGCTCCAGGTAGCACAGTGCAGACCGAAGGGGCCCCTGGCCTGCGAGTCACGTTCCTTGGCTCTTTCTGCCTAGTATTCTCATTTAATTATGGAGCTGTTCTACTTAACTAAAATCCAGTACACAAAAACATGATTAAAACCCTTCAGATAAGTTACAGGATAGCTGTATATTAATTAATATGAAGACAGTTTGCTGTATCAAACGATTTACTGCTTGGGTCTTGCTCATTCTTTTGGTTCATTAACAGGAAGATGGAGTTGATGCAATGACCCATGAATGTGTTCATTTCATAAAACAAGGCCCATAAGTGCTCCGTCCCTTCTCTTTCTCAGGAAGGTCCACCGGGGTTTGGAGAGGAAGGGGGCCTGCTCTTTTGGTGAGCAGGAACAAGGCTGTGCCTTTTACACCCAGCTCCAAAACTTTAGGGTAATTATTAATAATTAGAATTGAGTGAAAAACCCACACCAAGTGAGTTATTCAGTGTAATTTGCAGTTAACAATAGTTTCCTTTTTGAAACCTCAGGAGTCAGAACAAGAGCGTCATACAGTCTTTTTGTTTTAATTTCTGGCAGCTAAAGGGACTAAGATTTAGAAAAACCCTACAGAGGGAACCACATGCTTAAGCATTTTTACCAGAAATAATTTTAAAAAAGCACACACATCAACAACAACAAAAAGCAATTTGTAAAACGTATGGAATTTGGGGTTTTAGAGTGTATTTGGACCCTGCTCAAACTAGAATGTTCACAAAAGGTGCTCACAGCAAGCTGGGTTTTTGTTTTAAAAATTTTCAGTTTTATGCTGACAAAATTTCATCCTGAAGAACATTCCTGGGAGAAAGCTTTGAGAGCTGAGGAGCCTTTGGTTCCTGGGACACTGATGACCACTGGGCACCCGGTGATGGCAGGTAGGTGCCAGTGATGACTTCGGTATCAGGTGATGACCCATTATGCCCAGGTGATAACTAGTAGGCACCAGATGATGACCAGTGGGTACCAGTGATGGCCAGTGGGTATTAGGTGATGACTCACAGGCCCCAGGTGATGATCAGAGGGTTCTACTGATGACTAGGCTATCAGATGATGACTCATAGGCCCCAGGTCATGACTGCAGGTTGGCACCAGGGAGGGACACCACATGAACCGTGGTGCCTCTGGCTTGTGATCATGGGGTCTGCAGCTGGGGGTCCGGGGCTTCAGCAAGGAACTCAGAGGGTGCAGCGGTGGGGACCCACGTGGGCCCTGACACGCCAGGCTGTGTGCTATGCTCCATCTACCCGTATGCCACCAGCTCCATGAATCTGAGATGGGAACCCTCTGCACCCCTCGTTATTGGAGCTGTCTTGAGCAGGAGTTGCACACTTGCCTCTAATCTTTGTGGACTGTACTTAGAAAATGAGATTCCTTGCATCGGAATATCTGTGAAAGGTGAGAAGATGTCAGAAGTGATATTTAAAATCAGTATCTTCTGAGGAGAAAAATTATTTGGAGACAGAATATGCTTTGAAGCAGAGATCAGTGACACTGGGCAGAGTATATTTCACGTGACCATATTTGCCTGTCCAGAGATCATCATTCTATAATCCTTATTTTATAAATAATATTAATTGAGCTTTGCAATCCAGGGTAATACCAAAGGAAAACCCTCAGAAATGACTACCAAGCTGGTGAATAAACAAGGCAATAGAACCACGTGTGCTGGGATATATAATCTGTGTAATAAAATGTAAAATATAGTATTTTGCCAGTAGCTAATAATGCATTAACAATTATTCTCTTGTTCCTCCCAGTGGATTCATAGTATAATCAATTTCAGGTAATATTTATTAGGCTCATATCCTGTAAATCAACGACTCAACTAGGTCTTGTAAATTTCTCACAGAGGAGAAAAATATTCTATTTGATAGTATTCAAAACTTTAAAATTCTGTTTAACTGAGTTTCAAAGGCTGTGGGGGTCTTGGGGATAAGAAATGCATCTTTGCATTCTTACCTTGGGGTACCAGGTCCTGCATCAATAAGATCCAGACCATCTAATTACAAACGCCAGATCGAGTCAAGCAGTTACTGAGCATACTCCTCGGATGAACATGGCTAATGTCAGTGTTATCAACATGGTCACTCGGAAACTAATTGTAGAACACGGTGAGAGTGTCAGACATGTTGTGTACTAATGCCACACGATGAAAGATTAGTAACAGCAAAAGAGAAAAGGAAAGCCTGGGACTGCCAAACGTCACAACCAGGTTGCCAAGTTGCGGGGGTGGCGGGGGTGACCCCACTGGAGGAGGCAGGCTCGCCAGGCGGAGATGGCTCACAAAGAGAGGCCATAATTCGTCCCCTGTTTTTCCCCAGCCTTATAGGCATGCTTTTTTGTTCTGTTTAAATTGATTTTTCAACCTGATCTCAAGCCAGACTATACGTGACCTGATGAAGGCCTGGCCCCCTGAGCCTGGATCTTGGTCTCTTGTCTGGAGCAGTTAGCAGAGCCTGCAACTTGGGCCTGGGTGCCAAGCGGAACAGCACACCCTCCTGACCAGGGCTTTACACGAGCCAATTAAGAGTCATCTCTTAGTGGGAAAATCAGCCGCCCTGTTGCCTAGCCCCACAGAGCAAGCAGCAGGGTCTCAGCTGGGCTGGCCCCACCCCGTCCGCCAGAGACCTGCACTCTCAGCTGTGCGGGCGGATTCTGCACTCTGGGCGCAAACAGTCTGGGAGTCGGGACTCACAGGTGCAGGTGGGCAGGTTTAGGTCAGACTGAGGCGTCCTCGTGCGAGGAGAGGGCTGATGGGGAAATGATGCCAGGTGTTTCAGGAGCAGAGCTTCAGGGGAGGCCTGGGCTGGCCTGCGATGGGAGAGGGCCTTGCAGGATGACAACACGAGTGAGAAAAGCCCAGCGGGCCCAGCGTTGTGAGGTGGTCCTGCCGGTCCCTGGTTTAAAGGGTAACTTAGATGGTAAAGGAAGTCAGTCCTGAATGTTCTTTGGAAGGACTTGTGCTGAAGCTGAAACTCCAATACTTGGGCCACTTAATGTGAACAAGTGACTCACTGGAAAAGACCCCGATGCTGGGAAAGATTGAAGGCAGGAGTAGAAGGGGACGACAGAGGATGAGATGGCTGGATGGCATCACAGACTCAATGGACTCGAGTTTGGTAAGCTCTGGGAGTTGGTGATGGACAGGGAGACCTGGTGTGCTGCAGTCCATGGGGTCACAAAGATCGGACATGCCCGAGACTGAACTGAATTAGATGGTGGATGCTGCTCCCTCGATGTCCTGTTGACTAGAGATGGAGTGGAGCTCAGGTATTCAGTGGGGAAAATATCAGGTCAACATCACAACCTTGGGTCAGCATGGATAACGAAAAGTAGTTATTGGCAGGCATGTACTTATCATCATTTTGTTGCTTCTGTATGGTGGCAAGCCCAGTAGAGTGGAGCTCACCTGGCAAGGTAATCAGTTTGGAACCATAGGAGACAGGTGTATGGGCTGCTGCTGACTTTCTCTGGACTAAGATGGTCTGGACGAGGCCTGAAAGGCGGAATTGGACAGGACTCATATACACCACTCCGGCAGGAAGCTGCCTGCTGATGAGTTAGAATCAGGGGGCTGCTCTATAGCCTCAGTAGCCCGTTAACCGCCAGCCTGTGAGCCATGAGAGCTACAAGAACACACTCACTCCCACAGCCTCACACCAGAATTGCTGTTACTTGGCAATGCAGCCTTGATCCTTTATCTGCAAGAATTTTCTGCAAATTTTCTGGGAAGCCATCAGGCCTTCCCAGATGGCTCAGTGATAAAGAATCTGCCAGCCAGTGCAGGAGGTGCAGGAGAGGCAGCTTTGATCCCTGGGTCAGGAAGATCCCTTGGAGGAGGAAATGGCAATCCACTCCAGTATTCTTGCTGGGAGAATCCCATGGATGGAGGAGCCTGGCAGCTACAGTCCATGGGATCTCAGAGAGCTGGACATGACTGAGCACAGACACACACACACAGCACTGGTTATATTTTAAAAAGATTATAAAAGGAAGAAAGTTTAAAAATGGCCACCAAAGAATACTCATCAGAAAATAGTGTCATAATTGGTCTTGGCAACGATTTTTTGGGTATAACACCAGAAGCACAGACAACAAAGGCCACAATAAACAAGAAGGATTACATCAAACTAGAAGGCTCCTCACAGCAAAGGAAGCAGCTGATTAAATGAAAAAGCACTCACTGAAACAGGAGAAAATATTGCATTTGCAAACTATGCATCTCATAAGGGGCTAATAGCCACCAATGTATAAGGAACTCCTACAACTCAATAGCAAAAACTCCCCGCCCCCAACAAACCCAAATAAGCCAATGAAAAAACAGACAAAAAATCTTAGCAAGTTTTCTTCAGAGATGATATACAAACGGCCAACAGATAAATGAACAGGGACTTAACATCTGATCACTGGGGAAATGTAAATCAAACCCACAATGAAATACCACCTCACAACTGTTAGAATATGTACATAAAGAGTTCAGATCACATACTCTGGTCATAATGCATTAAAGATAGAAATTAACCACAAAATCATAACATATATTATCCACAAAAGTCATAAGATAAGATAGACAAATAAAAATCTCACTAACTGAAAAATTAAAATGAAAAAAAATTGAAAATAATTAAAAGAAACTCAGATAAAGAAGGGACTTCCCTGGTGGCTCAGCTGGTAAAGAATCCGCTTGTGATGCGGGAGACCTGAGTTCAATCCCTGGGTTAGCAAGATTCCCTGGAGAAGGGAATGGCTACCCACTCTAGTACTCTGGCCTGGAGAATTCCATTCTCTGTATAGTTCATGGGGTTGCAAACAGTCAGACATGGCTAAGCAACTTTCACTTTCTTTCAGATTAAAAAAGAGATTAAAAACGGAAATCTCAGAGTCTCTTGGAAATAATGATCATAAAATATGTTGAAACTGATGAATTAAAACTACAGCAGTGCTCAGAGAAAACTTTATAATCTTAAATAATTATACCATAAAATAAATAAGAAAAATTAAAATAAGAACTGAATGTAAAATTTGGAAAAATTAGAAAGTATGTAAATTTTAGGAAAGCAAAAGGAATCAATTAAAGATAACAATAGCAATGAATGAACTTTAAAGCAGAAAATCAGTAAATATTGTCAAAGGTTGCTCTTTTGGAGAAAAAAATGAAAAAGGGAAAAATGACTTCAAATTTCCATAGGTGGTAAAAAAGCACCTGTTAAAACATCTTTATAATATGTATGACATCTGTGTACTGTATAATAACTTCCATACATGATTTTAAACACTTTTGTGATTCTGCTTCTCCTTTATCATGGGATTGGTTATGTATTTTGTTAGTGTTAGAACATAGGTTTCAAGCTTGTGGCTTTGTGTGTAATAGGGAAACACAAGAAGCTTTCCCATTAAGGCAGGAACAAAACAAGTTTGGAAAACAATTATCATCACAATTATTTAATATTCTGCTGGAGGCACTAGCTAATACAATTAAATGAGACAAGAAAACAAGTTCTGGAAATTGGAAAGAGTTAAAATTATTGCCATTTGCAGATACACAATTGTTTACTTGATAAATCCAAGAAAATAGATTGAAAATTTATTGCGGATAAGAGAATTTTGTGAA
>SJYF01002196.1:974472-985165 GCA_006410515.1 Procapra przewalskii
TTTTTTTTTTAAGAACAGCCTCAGAGATGTGGGCTTCCCTGGTGGCTCAGAAGGTAAAGAATCTGCCTACAGTACAAGAGACCCGCTTTCACTCCCTGGGTGGGGAAGATCCCCTGGAGAAGGAAATGGCTACCCACTCCAGTGTTCTTGCCTGTTGAGTTTGGTGAACAGAGGAGCCTAGTGGGCTACAGTCCATGGGGTTGCAGAGAGTCAGACACAACTGAGAGACTAACCCTTTCCTCAGAGATGCGATCCACATGCCACAGGACTTGGTCTGTAATTCAATGCCCAGCTCTTGTTGGCTCTTGTCCCCTTTCTTTCTCAGTTCCTTTGGGTCACACAGGTAATTTTTAATAAATTTCTCTCCCTTTTAGCTAATTACCTATAACTTTCTTTTTGTTTATTTTGATATTAACTTTAGACTTTGTGGCACATGTATTTACCTCACCGCTGCCTACCGTGAGTTCCTATCACTGTACAGGTGGCGGAGGAGAACGGCCTCTGCTGTTGGGCCCACAGGCAGCATGCTCTTCTCACGAGCTTTGCTCTGTAACCCAGCTCCAGGCTGGCTTCTGTGGGGCCACACCCGCGAGACCTCTGACTCCCCCATCCTCAGCCGCTCGCTCCGGTGTACATTCATCTAGACAGCTGTGTGGTACTAAAACTATCCTCCAGACAGAGGCTCGCTGAGCTCCTCTGAGGGCCCTGGTCCTGGATGTGGAGGATTCAGCTGCGAACACAGTGTGTCTGACCTTCTTGGAGCTCGTTTTCCCGCAGGGAGGAGAGGCTGTGAGCGATCAGACCAGGGAACCCGCAACAGGACTGTGGTATCAAGCAGGAGAGACATGGGTGGCTGGCTGGGGGGCAGTGGCATGTGGGGTCAGGAGTGGTGGTCCACGGGGCTCTGGGAGGTTCCAAGCAGGGGGTTAGGTTGTCTGGGGGCCCCCAAGCCAGCAGGGGAGCAGGTGGGCCAGGAGGTGAGGGGTGCTGAGGTGCAGTGGTCCTTGGAGTGAGATGGACCACCCTCACCCTCTGCTTCTTGCCAGAACTGAGTCACTGGGCTTGGAGGGCCCTTGGGAGTCCCCTGGTCTCCCCCCGGCCCACAGACTGACCTGGCCGCTCCTCCTGCTGCTGGGACCTCACTCCTGGGACAGGTGGTCAAGGGTGACAGCCTGATGGGGTTCACTGTGGGGGCCAAGGACCACTTCCTCAGTGAACCTGGAACTGTGGCTGGCCACCTCCTACAGAGCCGTGCAAGCTCCAGGCCAGGGGCCCTGGGCATGGATTGCAGGCGAGAAACAGGCTGCTTCCATGTTCCACAATGCTCCCTCTCCTCAACCTTCCAGGCCAGCATCACCAAGCCTGGTGAGTGGACTGAGCACATTTCTCAGGCAGAAAATATTTATTGATGGGCTCTTTATTACAGATGTCACCTGAATAAAAATAATTTTCCAAGATTCAAGTTGGCTAAAACACAGGCATCAGGGCAGAAACCAGTAATTCAGGGTAGGATGTTGACAGCCCCGCACGACGCTCTCCAGTCTGGAAGCACACCGCTTGGCAGGGCGCCCACCAGCCATCCATCACCCAGCACAGGGGACCCTGCAAGGCCACAGGGTTCCTGTGCAATGCTGTCCTCTTCCTGGCTCTGGGCAGATGGCTGTGTTGCACTGACTGTCCGACCAGAGCAGCTGCAGGAGAGAAAGCCGGCCCTTGCGCGTGTGGCCCTAAGCAGAACTGGCTGGACGTGGCGTCAGGACCTCTCACAGGACGTTCACGCACGGGGACTGGGGCGGCTGCTTTCTCAGTGGTTGCTGCTGTGGTGTTTGGGATGGTGTGGTGAGAGCCCAGCGGGGCTGAGAAGGACAGGCTGAGCTGACTGGTGGGCCGCATCACTCCTGCTGGCTTGAAACCCAGGTCTGCAGGGGCCAGGGAAAAGGCGCAGGGGTCGCCTGCAGCTTGTGGCATCCTCTGCCCTTTCCGTGCTCGGTGATCGACCGGCGAGGCTGGTGAAGTGTTAGCTTGGGAAGGCAGAAGGGGTGCAAACTGAGACCGGACCTTAGAGGGGAGGGATTAGACGTGAGGGAGGGGAGGATGAGCGTGGCCATCTCAAGGGCCCCCCCGGCACCAGGGCCGGCCGGTGTGACCGGGGCTGCCAGCCAGCGTGTTCCGTGTGCTGCTTGGCTCTGGGGCGGCGGTCAGCAAAGGTGCTGAGTGATGATCGAGAGTGAGTCCTGGCTTCCTCCTTGAAAAGGACAAATAAGAGAGCAATTATGGGTTTCCGTGCTCCCAGATATCTGCCCCAACTCTTACCTGGGCTCAAAAGAGGTTTTCATCACACGGCTTGTGGCTGGAAAACTGACTTTCAGTTAATAAGAAACACCTTGCTTTCATGTTGGAAATAGTACCAGTTAGCTTAGAAAATTATATCTGGCACAGTATTTCCCAAGGGCAACACCAGGATTCTTGAGTGTGAACTTGAGGGAGGGGTCAGACTTGCGTTCCCTCGCGCCTCTGCCGTCTTGGATTACCTCGTGTCTTTCTTATCCTCAGAAGATGTTAGGAGTGTCCTGGGGTTTCTGAGACTCTGAAGTGGTGGTGAGATTTGGGAAACCCCCCAACCCCCTTACTACAAAATGCAGCAGTACAAAATCTATTTTTTTTTAACATGCCACAAAGAATGTGAGTTTCCTGAAGAGAAAGACAGTAAGCCACGAGTCTCAGGTCTGAGGCAATAAATGCTTTAAGCGACGACGGATGCTGTGTGCACCAGGTCCCAAACTGTCAGTGACTGACGATTGGGCGGGCAGGTGTCCCAGTGAACCCAGCAGGACTTGAAGGGCAGGTGGCATGACAGGGCGTCTGCACGCGGGTCCGTCGGTCCTGAAGGGGATTCTGGAATGTAAGCGCCACACAAGACTCCTGAACGAGCCCCTTACCTGGTGAGGGGAACTTTAATTTGCAAAGGTTTCCTGGGGCCCTTGACTGTTGTGAGGTTACATTCATAATTTCAGGTGTTTCCCCTCAGACTCACGGATCTTGCTGCACTGCTATCAGTGAGCTCAGAGCATTGCTTTGTTGGTGAAGCTGGAGGTGGGGAGGGGGGCGTTGGCAGCTCCACACCTGAGATGCAGGAACGTTCTCCTTTGGAGCAACTGCATGCCGTGGCCTCTGTCAGCTTGCGGGCCCCAGGCTCGCCCCCTCCAGGTCTCTGACTGCGGGCACTTACCTGGTAGTCTACCTCGCACCTGCCGGTCCCCCGTCTCATCCGCCCATCTGCGTCTCTTCCCCTGAGAGACTAACCCAACACCCCACTTCTAGACGTGATTTGAACATCCCGGGAGAACAAGACATTTCTGCTACTTGAGGGAGATGAAGACTTGTGATTATGAAGCGGCAGTGACTGTTCATACCACAGCACCACTTGGCACAGCCTGACTCGGGCGTAGTCTTTAAACCATGAGGGCAGAGGCTCGGGTTGATGGCACGCCAGAATTAGCCAGCTCCGGTGAGAGTGAGCCAAATTTTTTGGGGGGATGGTGTGAAGTAATGGAGGAGAGTCCACAAATGAGTCAACATATCCTTCATCTGAGGAATGAGAATGTCTCCGCACCTACCTTGACTTGGGAAGCTCAGAGGATTTCACACTGTAGACAGGAGTTGAATTTGCACCTGGAAGAACCTGGACTTGAATACCAACTGGAACACCTTGGGCAAATTATTTAAGTGCCCTTGAGTCTCAACTTCCTAACTCCCTCATGTTGAAAATGAGACTTGCAGGGCTGCTCTGAGAGTCAGAGAAAACGAAAACAACTAAACGAAACACGAGTATTGAAAGGGCATGATCAGTGGTCACTAATTTGTAACGAAACTGGACAATGACCAACCTCAGCTCAGCAGTGACTCCGCTCAGCCAATCGCGCCCACACTCACGCCCTCCCCGGGTGTCTGGCATCTGTCTTTCGCCCACTGCGGCCCCCCAGCCGCGCTGACACCACGGGGGCCACTGCATCCCAGGTGGGCGCTGGCAGGGCTCCACCATCTCTCAAGTGGGGCTCCCATGTGGGCTGCGGGCTCCGGGCGCTGTGGTTGGACAATAGCCTTGCTCCTTCACACCTTGTCCTGCTGCCCCGACCTGTGCGGGGATGGACGCCTGACCGGTCTCTGGATGCAGACTTGAGCCTTGGCCGCCTGGGAGCTGCTGCCGGTGCCAGCGCCAGGCCACCAGACAGCTCCCTGCTCCGTGGATGACCTCGGGCACTGGGCCACGGGCGGGTCTCTCCCACTTCCTGGCTTTGCCCCCACGAGACTATTCTCCTAACTGCTCACTCTTCACATGTCTGTGCACAAGTGTTTTTTAGTTGAACCTGTGACCACGTGGAATGCAAAGACACCTCATCTCTTGGGGAGGAGGAATTGTTTTCACGCTCCCAAGGATGCCTGGCTCGGAGTATAAACAGTTTGTCCCCCGCTCCCCATCCAACCCTGGTGCTGCCCCCAGAAAATCCTGGCCTGGGGCTTATGGGTGTCCTGGACGGGGGTCCTCATGCAGGCGAGAGAGAGGCAGACAGGGACCCCGACTGGTGGGCAGTGATGGAGCTTGCTGACCCCCAGTAGCATTGACATGAAGTTTCCTGAAGCCATTAGGGGTTGAAGCAGCCAGATTCCTTTTCACTGTGGGCCCGAATTTAAAAAACAAACAAACAAACCCCAAAACTCACCCAAACCAACCCAACAGGCAAAGTTTGGAGTAGAAAAATTAACCCTGGGAAAATCTGGGAAAGCCAAAGATTATACAAGACATTCATCCTCAAGCTGATTTTTTTTTGGTACAATCCTGTGTTGTGCTCAAAACAAAAATCTGAGAATACTTCTTAAAGAGAAAACAAAGCCCAGCCCCGGCCATACATCTGTGAGTTTTGAAACAAAGGTTTGTTTGTGTGCCTCAATCACTCTCCCCCATGAAAGCAGACACTTACTTGAAAAACTTTTCAGGGAAACACTCTAAACCAACATCCTGGTATAAATTTGCAAAACGCAATACAGGCCTGATTGTTTTTGGAGTGGATGCAGGCCGCATACGAATAGCTCTTTCTGAAACGTAATGTTCTTTGCACGGCTCAGTGGCTAATGTACAATAAATCAACAAAAGAGCGCTTCAATAAAGCCAGTGGGCAGCGGCAAGGCCACTGTTATTTTATCTTTTTACAGTATTTAATTGGAAGGTTTTTCCTGAAACTTTAGCCAGCCTTCAAATTACGAGACTCCATATAAGAAGAGATTGATAAGAGAAAATTTTTTTTCCAGCATTTTTTCCTTACAAGAGAGCAAGTTTTTGCAGAGGGAGAATAAAGTTACAAGTGTCTAGCATTTTGCTGAGGGAGAATGAAATTAGATGCTGAATGGAGCGGATAGGGGAGGCTGGGAAAACGCAGAGTTGGCAGCCCTGCCAGGTCCGTGTAGGGCCCCCACTGTCCTCCTCGCGGGACCAGGTGTCCCCTGCATTCAAATGATACTATTATTCATAGAGCGAGCAGAGTATTAAAACTCCCCCCCCTCAAAAATCATTTGCAACTGAATAAAGATATAATCCTGGAAATATAACTCTCCATTAAGGGTCCCCATTAGCAATACAAGAGCCCCATTGTAAAGGAGTTATGTATATTTATCAAGTTAAAAAAAAAACTTGTCTTAGTGCTTACATGTTAATAGAAAACTTTTATAGCCCTGGTCTCAGAACTAGTTATGCATAAAATGTAAAGCATCTATTATTCTTTGGCAAACTCTCTACCGGTTGACAGTGAATTGCTAATACGGGCACAGGCCCCGGCTGAGGCTGGTGAGTCTTCCTGGCTGGCCCGGGGCTGCGCCAAGTGGGCGAGAAGGGAGGCCTCGCGTTTCAGGGGCTGGACCCGCGGCAGCCCCAGATTGCTTTCTCCAGGGCTGCGCTGAGGTTCCGAGGCTGCTTCTGAATGGCGCCTCCTAGTTCGCAGGAGCTGGGCCCATTCGGAGCGCACGTGGGCTGCCCTGTGTCCCGTCCCCTCTGGCATTCAGGGTCTCCCACGGGGAGCGGTGGTACCCGTCTGGTGCCCCTGGGACCCTGTGGGGGCCTTGGGGACCTGTGATGGGCCTTGGGCAGAGCTGACTGCTGGCTGCTGGGCTGGGCCCTCAGGAGCTGCCTCCCCACCTGCTCTGTGCCGCTCAAGGCTGCAGAATTCCCTGAACCCATGCTGGTGATGAAAGGGTCAGGACGGTGTGAAACCTGGAGGAGCAGGTAGGGGAAAAAGAGCGAAAGAGGAGCAGCTCCCCAAGGAAGGTCCCTTTCTTTATTCACAGGCTCTTCTGACTTTTTACACTGGAATGCGATAAATAGCAGAGCAGTGTCGGGAAGGGAACGCTGCCTTCCTGTGTCTGTGACCCACCCTGTTGCCGCCCTCAGAGCATCAGGCTGGTTCGGGGTGTCTCAGTGTTCCTCTGGGTGCTTTGCCACCTCCAGGCGATGGTCACGAAGCTGCTGTGGGGCCAGTGGACTGGCTCGTGGAGGGCGTCTGCAGCCCCTCCAAGTGCTGGCGCCTCAAAGGCAGACAGAATGCCCCTCAGACCTGGGGATCCTTCAACACCTCCCCTCCGAGTGTATCTGGAGTGGAAATCCCTCACATGTGACTGTTCTCTGAGATCAGGGTCTGTCGTCCTTCAGCTGTGGTGGTGTCCCCCTAAACGCATGTGTTGAAGTCGTAAGACCCAGGACCTGTGAACATGACCTTGTTTGGAAATGGGGTGTGTGCAGAGGACGGGCTCTAGTCCGGCATGACTGTGTCCTGACCGAAAAGAGATGCTTGCACCTAGAGACACAGATGCGGGAAGAGACAGCATACAGGCACCCTCGCTGCAGGACCTGGAGGGCTGGGACCGGGGGCGGCATCCTGCAGGCAGAGGAGCAGCAGAGGGCAGAGGGTGCAGACAGGGGGCCTCCCCGCCAGCACACGGACGAGACTCTGGCCTCCGAACTGGGAGAGAATAGAAGTCACCGCGTGTTAATAGTCTGCTACGGTAGCCCTAGCAACTAAAGCAGAGATTAACTGTGTCAGGAACCCCAGAGAAAAGGAGCTCATGCAGAAGACCCCCAGCAGCTAACATCCAAGCACTGGCAATGCAGAGCTCTGCTCCTGGAAGCTTCCTTGTGGTACGGGGAGCATGCTTGCTGCACAGGGAACAGCCTTGCTGCCCAGGGAACAGCCTTTATGTACAGGGGAACAGCCTTGCTGTACAGGGAACACCCTTGCTAAACAAGGAACACCCTTGCTCTTCAGGGAACACCCTTGCTGCACCAGTGAAGGGTGAGACGTGACCAGGCCGAGTTACAGAGGGGTATTTCCCCTTCCCCTTAATTATGGTCTGCGTGTAGAAGAAGCTGTGGCTCTTTCACTCACCAGCACATCTCTGCAGGGAGACACCAGTGCCTGGGGCATTTCTGCTGAGTGCTAGAACAAAGCACAAGCAGGCCAGGGCGCCAGCCCGTGGGTGTGTCCTGCAACCCCAGGCTGCCCTGGGGCCATCCCAGGCAGTCTGCCGTCTCTGGGGAGAAGCTGGGCACTGACCATGCTCTTGCAGACCACAGGAGGTCTGTCGTGAGGAGTCCTGGGGCAGGACTGGCCTGCAGGCTCGCCTGACCACACTGGCCTCAGAAGCAACACCTGCGTGCCCAGGATCTCGCCTCTTCAGGGCAGACTCTCACTGCCTTCTCCCACTGCTAACCGTGTCTCTAAATCATGCGCTATGGCACGTGCTGTGTGGAGATGGGCATCTTTGCCTCACTGTAGCTAAGTCACTTCAGTCGCATCCGACTCTGTGAGACCCCATAGACGGCAGCTCAGTAGGCTCCCCCATCCCTGGCATTCTCCAGGCAAGAACACTGGAGTGGGTTGCCATTTCCTTCTCCAGTGTATGAAAGTAAAAAGTGAAAGTGAAGTTGCTCAGTCGTGTCCGACTCCTAGTGACCCTGTGGACTGCAGCCCACCAGGCTCCTCCGTCCATGGGATTTGCGAGCCAAGAGTACTGGAGTGGGTTGCCATTTTCTTCGCAATGGTGGTCTTTTCAGCCTCCGCTGGCCTGTCTTGAGCTCATCTCCCCCCACCTTCACCGACACATTCCCCAGAAGTGCGGGCGCTGGGGGCCTTGGCTCTGTTGTACCCTTTCTGGGTGCCGGGACAAAGGAGGGGGAAGCCAGGTCATCAGTGGGCTTGGGGGGCTCTTGGCCTGTACAGGGGACACTCTTGCTATAAAGAAATCTCTTTGTTGTACAGGGTACATCTGGACCTGCCTGGACCGGGGCCTCTGGAGCCTGCAGCCCTGGCTGCCCAGTGCCGGCATGAGGCACTGTCAGAGTTCACCTTGACCAGAGGAGATGGGAGCAGAAAATGCAGGGACTGCTTCTGGAAGGTCCTTTCTCCACGTCCACCTCAATCCGGCAGAGCCACACCTCCTGCCCTCCTGACTGTCTCAGAGCTGCTGGGTCAGCCAACATGCCAATCAAGGGCAGTGCCTTGTAGGACCGGAGAACCAAAGCCGGAATATAGACTGGACAGGCTGTTTGCTAAGGCAGGTGAAGTGGGTCTGTCCTGGGGATGGTGGAGGCACTGGCGATGAGCTGGTCAAGGTGGTTTCAGATGTTTTGATTAAAGATCCAGTTTTCATTTTGATTATGGCCCAGAACATTGCTATTTAACCATTTGGAGTCTCAGCTCTGTACTTGGCAAGTAATAACGTTACCCCACTCCAATACTCTTGCCTGGAAAATCCCATGGATGGAGGAGCCTGGTAGGCTGCCGCCCATGGGGTCATTAAGAGTTGGACAAGACTGAGTGACTTCACTTTTTCACTTTCATGCCTTGGAGAAGGAAATGGCAACCCACTCCAGTGTTCTTGCCTGGAGAATCCCAGGGACGGGGGACACTGGTGGGCTGCCGTCTATGGGGTTTCACAGAGTCGGACACTAGTGAAGCGACTTAGCAGCAGCAGCAGCAGCAGCAGCAGCAGCAACACCTCTTAAAGTGGACAGGACCCACAGAGCCCCGCGCTCAGTCCTGGGTAGGTCCTTTCCAGTCTTGCTGACTTTCTGCTCAGTGTAAAGTCTGGCCAAGGTGAAAATGGAAGATAAAGACCAGTTTCCTTTTTATTCTTTTTGCTCAAAAATCCACAAGTTGAAGCTGGTGCATTTCAGTGGAAATGATAATAAATACGTGTATCTCTGCCCCAGCAACATGATTCGCCAACCTTCTTCTTATTGTTCAGTCTTAACTTGCGTCTCACTGTTTGTGTCTGTCCATGTGCTCGTGGAATGCAGCACTCCAGGCTTCTCTGTCCTCAACTATCTCCCAGAGCTTGCTGAGTTTCGTGTCCACTGAGTTGGCGATGCCATCCAACCATTTCATCCTCTGTCATGCCCTTCTCCTCCTGCCCTCAGTCTTTCCCAGCATCAGGGTCTTTTCCAATGAGTTGGCTCTTCGCATCAGGTGGCCCCAGTACTGGAGCTTCAGCTTCAGTATTCTTGTTATTAACCACAAACAGCGTGGGGAGTGGAGCTTGTCTAGTGGTGAGATGACTCTTTTCACCTGTGTGAAAACTCTCCAGGAAAGCAGACTCACAATGGCCACATACTATGTGCTGGGTGTTAAGTATCCAATTTCAGTGTTTCCCCTGAGACTGCTGTTCATTCAAGGTCACTAAACATTGTTTGGTGTCTTTTGAGAGGTGCCTTCAGGGTCCCACTTCTGAATTCACTTTGCTTATATAGTGGGTTAGTTTCATGGAGCCGCTGTAGCCTTGGGGGAGGCTGCCCATCATGGCCTAACTGGAGCGCACCTGCCCAGGCCTGAGCAGGAGTCGGGCACCCGTGAGTCATCTCACCGTGTGCCCAGGCTCCAGGTGAGGTGTGCAGGGGGCTTACTGGTTTTCCTCACTTCACAAGCATTCCCTGGGCAGTGTCTCAACTCAAAGTGAGGATCCTTTCTGTTAATGTCTCCCACGGGGCACCAGTTGCAACCACATCAAAGGTCCGAACAGATGGGTGGAAAGTGCGGCTCGTGGCTTGGGGAGGCGGGGCAGCGATGAGGGAGAGGATAGGACAGCAGCAGAGCCCCCGTGCCTGGTTCCCACCTTCTGATCGTGTTTTCACTCCTTCAAGTGCTTGAAGTTTTCAGAAGGTCCCTCTGCTGCCACTTGCTTCTTGTCAAAGTGGAGCTCTTCAGATTAGTGGCCTAGTTTAACTTCTATGCTGAGTACATCATGAGACGCGCTGGGCTGGAAGAAGTGCAAGCTGGAATCAAGACTGCCGGGAGAAATATCAATAACCTCAGATATGCAGAGGTGGCAGAAAGTGAAGAGGAACTAAAACGCCTCTTGATGAAAGTGAAAGAGGAGAGTGAAAAAGTTGGCTTAACGCTCAACATTCAGAAAGCGGAGATCATGGCATCAGGCCGCATCACTTCATGGGAAATAGATGGGGTATCAGACTTTGTTTTTTTTGGCTCCAAAATCACTGCAGATGGTGATTTCAGCCACGAAATTAAAAGACGCTTAGTCCTTGGAAGGAAGGTTATGACCAACCTAGATAGCATATTCAAAAGCAGAGACATTACTTTGCCAACAAAGATCCGTCTAGTCAAGGCTATGGTTTTTCCAGTGGTCATGTATG
>SJYF01002196.1:989446-1005463 GCA_006410515.1 Procapra przewalskii
TTCAGTTGCAGCCGCTGGGAGAGTGCCTTGTTTGTTTTGTGGGAATGGTGTTGATTGGATAAAGGAGGGAGCAGAGCTTCAACCCCTTTTAGCAATGTGAATTTTCCCCCACCCTGGTGTTGCCAATGCCCAGCAGAGTAGGTCTTAAGAAGCAAGGTAGTGGGACTCAGTCTCCTACCTTTGCTGGGATGCTATCATCAGGGCTTGGAGAAACTTAACATATACACTCACCTGGCCCTCTCAACATGGGGACTGCCTGATAAAAATAGATTTAACAAGATCCAGATTGCCATAATACAATCTCTAAAATATCCAAGATACAACCAAAAATCACTCATCAAACCAAGTAGTGGGAAACCCACAAGTTGAATGATAAAATATAGTCAACAGACACTAACACTGAAATGAATCACATATTAATATGTTTAGGGAAGAATTTTAAAGCAGCCATTATGAAAATGCTTCAGCGAAGAATTACAAGTTCTCTTGATAAGAACAAAAAATTGAAAATCTCAGTAAAGAAGAAGTTATAAAGAAGAACCACATGGAAATGATGGGACTAAAAATAAGAGCTCTAAAAAAAAAAACCCACAAAAAGCTGGCTTAATGGGCTCCATAGTGGGGTGGAAACGGCAGAGGAGAGTTGCTGTTGCTCAGTCACTCAGTTGCACCCCTCTCTTTGTGACCCCGTGGACCTCAGCATGCCAGGCTTCCCCGTCCTTCACCATCTTCTGGAGGTTCTCAATGTCCATTGAGTCAGTGATGCCATCCAACAGAGGAGAGAGTCAACTCTAAACTAGGGCCCCTCAAGGGCCTGTGGGGCAATAACGGGAGACCTGAATTTGTGCTGTTGGATTCCCAGAAGGACAGACAGAAGAGGATGCTGGTGTTTGCTGAAAACCCCCAGATTTAGCAAGAGACAAACCTACAGGCTAAAGAAGCGAAAGAAATCCAGAGTTGGGTAAATCTAAAGAAATCTACACCAAGAGCCACGGTATATAACGTTCACAAACTGCAGAGAAAGAAGAAGTCCTGAGAGTAGCCAGCTAGAAAGGACAGTACGCGGGGGTCATAGCGGCTTCAGGACGGCAGACTTCCTACTTGAAGCTGTGGGAACCAGAGGAAGTTGCACAGCACATTTCAGTTCTCCGTCCAGTGAAATATCCTTTGGAAATGAAAGGGAATCGGGACATGCTCATATGAAGGAAAACTAAGAGGATTTGTTGCTAGAAAGCCTACCTTTAAAGAACGACTAAAGGAAATTTTCCAGACAGAGAGAAAGTGACAGAAGAAGCCTGAGTCTTCAGAAGGGAGAGATGACCAGAATGGGTAAAATAAAGGTCAATGTAATATGCTGCCTTCACACATGCTAAAGTCATCCTTGTTTACTGAAGCAAAATCACAACACTATGTGTGGACTGGAAGTAGCATCATTCTATTTAAAGGGACCTAGTGGAGGAAGCACAAGCTGGAATCAAGACTGCTGGGAGAAATGTCAATAACCTCAGATATGCAGAGGACACCACCTTTATGGCAGAAAGTGAACAGGAACTAAAAAGCCTCTTGATGAAAGTGAAAGAGGAGAGTGAAAATGTTGGCTTAAAGCTCAACATTCAGAAAACGAAAATCATGGCATATGGCCCCATCACTTCATGGGAAATAGACAGGGAAACAGTGGAAACAGTATCAGACTTTATTTTTTGGGGCTCCAAAATCATTGCAGATAGTGACTGCAGCCATGAAATTAAAAGACGCTTACTCCTTGGAAGGAAGGTTGTGACCAACCTTGACAGCATATTCAAAAGCAGAGACATTACTTTGCCGACTAAGGTCCGTCTAGTCAAGGCTATGGTTTTTCCAGTGGTCATGTGTGGCTGTGAGAGTTGGACTGTGAAGAAGGCTGAGCGCTGAAGAATTGATGCTTTTGAACTGTGGTGTTGGAGAAGACTCTTGAGAGTCCCTTGGACTGCAAGGAGATCCAACCAGTCCATTCTGAAGGAGATCAAGCCTGGGTGTTCTTTGGAAGGACTGATGCTAAAGCTGAAACTCCAGTACTTAGGCCACCTCATGTGAAGAGTTGACTCATTGGAAAAGACTCTGATTCTGGGAGGGATTGGGGGCAGGAGAAGGGGATGACAGAGAATGAGATGGCTGGATGGCATCACTGACTCGATAGACATGAGTTTGAGTGAATTCCGGGAGCTGGTGATGGAGAGGGAGGCCTGGCGTGCTGCAATTCATGGGGTCACAAAGAGTCAGACACAACTGAGCAAATAAACTGAACTGAATGGAGTGGAATTAAAGTTTCAATACTTAACTCAAAGTGGTAAAACATGGTAAGAGTTTTGTGATAAATCATGTATGTATACTATAATACTGAACAACAAATGAAACTATATAAAGTGATATACTAAAAGGCACTATAAATAAATCAAGATGAACTCCTAAAAATGTTCAGGTAACCCACAGGCAAGTAAGAAAACAGAAATGGAGAAATGAAAACAAGATACAAACAGAAAACAAATTAAATAGCTCACCTGAGCCCTAATAGATCAATAATTAAGTGTAAACAGCCTAAACAATATGATCATTAAAACTCAGAGATTGGCAGAAGAGATGTAAAAAATGAAACAACACTAATGATTGTCTATAAGAAGCTCTCTTCAAATACTGTGACATAGGCAAATTGAAAGCAAAAAGATCTCAGATTCTTGCAAAACATACCCTTATCATGAGCTCAGCAATCGCATGTGGGTGCAGATCAAGACAAAGGAGATTGGTATTCACTTAGTACTCCTATGAGAATGTTCACAGCAGCTTTCCCTTCAGCTGCAAAGGCTGGAGACAATCCAGGTGTATCCAGGTGGGAGGTTAAGCTGATCATGGCACCCCCATGCCCGGAAACATGAGTTAGCAACAAAGAGGAGACACTAACTCATGCAACAGCCTGGAATGTCACAGAGGAATCACCTCAAGTGAAGAAAGCCCATTGCAAGAAGCTACAAACTGATTCCATCCATGGGATTTTGAAATGCAAAACTGTCGAGATCAGGGGTCGGGGTTGTGGAGGGAGGCGGCTGTGCGACAACGGGTGGCTCAGGGCCCCACTGGTGGATGCCCTGCTCGTGACTGGGCCATGGTCACTTGACAGGGCTGTGCACATACATACGTCGCGTCACAGTGGTGGTGTCTACAAGCAGATGGGGGATGACGTGAGTGCTCCTTTCCTGGCTGTGAGGCCGCTTCATAGTGAGGTGCCTTCCTGGGCAAAGCTGGGGAGGACCAGCAGATCTTTCCAGACTCGGCTATAGCTCACAAAGGTGTATGAATCTACAATGATTGCAATGTAAATGTTTAAAAAAATTTAAGAGTAGCAAGTTGTATTTTTGAAATTATAGTATCTGGAAATTGTTGATTAATGAGTTAGGCTTCAATGGTCTTTCTATTTCTTCCACCCCCCACCCCCATCATTAATCTTTCCCCTCCCATACCAGAAATCCATTTCCCAGATGGCTCAGTGGTAAAGAAGATGCCTGTCAACGCAGGAGATTTGGGCTTGATCCCTGGTCTGGGAAGATCCCCTGGGGAAGAAAATGGCAGCCACTCCAGTATTCTTGCCTGGAGAATCCCATGGACAGAGGAGCCTGGAGGGCTACAGTCTGTGGAGTTGAAGAGTCAGACACGACTGAGCGACTGAGCACTGAGTCACTCATGCACTCAGTGTATGAGGGCACGTGCGTGCTGCCCTTGGGAAGGCGCTGGCCAGGAGGACGCAGGGCCACCACATCTGCACCGATGTGGGTGCAGAGCATCATCAGCTGTTGATCCCCAGGGACCCAGAGCTGCTCTGCTGGTGCCTGCACCAAACAGCTGCCATCTCCCAGAGGCAGATATGGGTCCTCTCTCATTCCCGTGCTCACCACTCCCTCAGCCACGCCCGCTTGGGAGAATGGCATCCTGTCTCTGCCTACATTCTGAGATGAAATTCCAAAATGCAGTCAGTTGCATGAGAATTGCTGGCACCTTCAGAAAACCCACAACACAGCCTGGGCTCCTCCCCAGCTTTGGTCTTAGTTTGCTGGGATTCGGACACTCAGTCCTCGTGTTGGTAACAGTCATAATATAATATGTCCTGGAGGGACCCAGCAATCAATTGTTCTATTACCATCTTAAATTTTTAAAAATCTTGGCAGAGAAAGTGATGAAGCAGCTTTGCAATACAAAACCTATAAGAGTTTCACTAGCTTTGAAGGGAAGTGCAGTTTGATTTAAGTCCTCATCTCGATAACACAAGGCAGACCATCAAAGGGAGGCTCTTGCTAAACATGGACCTTGGGGTGGAGTCTAAGTGGCCCCCAGCTGGGGGGAGTCGGGGGGCTCCTGTCCACTGTCACCTCTGCCCCTCCCCACCCTCCTTGGCTCTCCTGTCACTGCTGATGGCCGCCACCCATGCCTCCCTGCTTCACTGGGCCTTCTACTCTGGGCGCTCTCGACAATTCGAGGCCCAGTCCTCTAGCCACTCCAGACTCCAGTTCACACTGCGGCTTCGCACCAAGGTCAGGCTCAGGCTGCGGATGTGGGAGCCGCACTGCCTTCAGGACGGAAGACAGGAGAGGGCTCCCCGAGCCCCTAGTCCTGCAGCTGTGCCAATCTCCCTCTGACCAGAGACGCTTCTGTCTCAGACTCAGCACTCTGTTTGGTCACCCAAGATATCTTCTGAAAACAAATAGATTTTCCCTTGAGATTTAATTTACTGTACTGTGTCTGTGCTTTGTTCTGGGAGTTTATAGCTTGGGCTTTCAGAAAGTTTCCCTGAAGTTCATGAATATTTGTCATTCATTAAAGAGGGGGACTTCCCTGTGGCTCAGATGGTAAAGAATCTGCCTGCAAAGCAGGAGACATGGGTTCGATCCCTGGGTTGGGAAGATTTCCTGGAGAAGGAAATGGCAACCCACTCCAGTGTTCCTCCCTGGAGAATCCCATGGACAGAGGAGCCTAGTCTGCTGGGTCGCAGAGTCGGACACAACTGAGCAACTAGCACCGCTACACAAAGAGGAGGATGGCTTGGCAGGGACACATAGGAAGGTGTTTGTTGCTTTGGAAACATGGAGAAGAATCGTGTCTTCCCTTCAGTCACCCTGAGAACACTTGGCCAAATGTCGACACACCACCCCAGTGCCTGTCCAGCAACCGGTGGGCACTTCCACTCAGACCTGTTATGAGGGTCAGCCCTGCACCTCATCTTTACCGAAGACCCACTGAAGTTTATGATATGATCCTCTTTTTCAAAGCTGTTGTCCTTTTGGATTTAATAGTAGTGAATTCAAGAATGCAGTTGTATTTTGTTCTGATAGTTGTTGTCACTGAGTTGTGTCCGACTCTTTTGTGACCCTGTGGACTACAGCCCGCCAGGCTCCTCTGTCCGTGGGATTCTCCAGGCAAAAATACTGGAGTGGCTTGCCATTTCCTCCTCCAGGGGATCTTCCTGATCCAGGGATTGAACCCACATCTCCTGCATCACAGGCAGATTCTTTACTGTCTGAGCCACAGTTACATTTTATCTCACAGCATCTTTTGTACTTAGACGAGCATGCACACACACATGTATTTTTTTCCTTGTGGAAATATAGAAGCACAGAAATAGAGACTGTGATCCAACATGACAGTGTCCACCGTGGCCCCGCGCCTACAACTTCAAGTCCAAAGCAAATCTTGATGAGCCCCTGCTCATGCTTTAAGAATTACTGTGAAATTAGTCCTTGTTCCCTGAACACAGAAGTCTGCAGTCAGTGTCTAGGCCTTCTGTGGATCCCGAGATGGCCTTTAACAGAAGCAGGAGAGCCAGTGCTGCAGAGCCAGACGGGCTCTCAGAGAAGGGGGCTGGGGGAGGAGGGCCCACGGGGGTCTTCCGCATCAGGCAAGATTCCTGTCCACGCACTTTCAGACAGCAGAGGAGCGCTCCAGCTTGGTGGCCGTTTAGCTATTTCTAGCAGGTAAGCAGCTGCTGACAGTGTGTGTCTGAGGAAAGAGCATGTCTCTTCAGTTGCTGCTTTTCCTATAAAAATTACCCCGGAAGCACACTTTTTAAAGTTCCCACACTAAAAAAATTCAGGAGAAGCAGTTCACAAAAAAATCTCTTTCACTGCTCAAAAGCACTTTTTTTGGGGTAATTTATACTAAGCCCTTTAGAATGTCATATTGGTCCTTTATTAGTAACCTTGACAATATGATTAGACTCCAAAAAATGTCTACTTGTTAGTGAATAGCTTTCATTCTCCAAACTTTAAAGAGGCTACTCAGCTCTGACCAAAGTAGGCTTCGTTTTTTAATTTTTTGCAACAAAAAGCACAGATAATAATAAAATGTATGTTTAGATCAAGCCTGCAATTACACATATCTGGTAACAGTTAAGTAAATGTTGTAGTTTTGTAGATTTGTTGGAACAGACTACTTGGCTGCCAAAATTAGGGCAGAACTCTAACTTTCATTTTCTGAATTACAGTTAACTTTAAATTATAATTGTAAAAATAATTTTGTTAAGAAGCAGAGAAAAACCTAATTTTTAGAAACATGCATTTTCTAGTGGCAAAAGCCTTTGTCCTCTTACATATTATTTCCCCTTTATTACGTGTTGAATCCTATTTACAATTTGTTTAGATGTTACCACAAACAGCGTAAAGTTTAAGCTGCTGAAGTTGAGAAAAGTGGGAGAAAGCTACCTGAATTGACTAAAGAAGACAATGAAAGCCTTAGCTACATTAATTGAAAAGCATTTTAATAATCTATCATGACGGAGGGGCAAAGAAAGAGAAGGGAAACAAAACAAAAACACAAAGCAAATCCCTCAGCCACACCAACAAGCTGAAATAAAACCCTCAAACTTTAACCTTCACGCAGAGATCTTGTCTTGCTTTTCAAAAGTCCCTAATATTTTCCCGGTCCCACCACCCGCCCTCCTCCCCAAGTCACTTCACTGCCCGTATGTTATTTAAATGCTGATAATCTTGTTCATGGTAATTTCAATGAGCAACAGCAGACATATAATGCTTCCTCTTTTAATAGGTGCAAAGTGAGTTATTGTCACAAAGCAGATATGAAAAAGGGACGTGAAAAGAGAATCTTGCTTAATCTCTGTAATACGGGTGTGGGAGGGTGCGAACGTGGTCACCTGAATTATGCATGTCTATTGTGTTCAGATATCATAAATCAGTGCGTGAATACCCTGCAAATCATTTTCAGTTCGTGAACATTTATATACAGCGCTCTTGAGCGCTGCAAAGACAATTAGTCATATTTGTATGCCGGAATTAATTGAGAGTGAGATGCGGGAGGCAGACGAGAACAAAGAATGCTTTTTGTCAGTTCTTCCAACTGACAGGGATAATTAGATATATGAAATTGAAATTCCTCAGCAGGGGGTTTCTGTTGACAATGAATTTTCTTTTGATTCCATTCTGTTATTCTTTTATGCTGTCATCTGTGGCAATTTGTTATTCAGCTTGAAGCTTAAAAAAGCAAAGCATTCCGCTTTTATGAGTAGATGATGTCAGTTTGTACACTGCTGGGAAATAGATATTAAATGTAATCTTTAAACTAAAAAAAAAAAAGAAGAAAAGAAAAGAAAAAAAAATAAAATCAGTTAAAGAGACAGTGTGCTGTTTACCCAGCCGGTAGAGGAGAAACTTCACAAGAGGTTGTCAGAACTTGTTCAGCAGTGTTTGAAGTTGTTCAAGCTCCATTAATCCAGGGCCTTGATTGCAGCTTCAGCCATCCTTCTCAGAGGCTGAGCTGAGGGCAGGGAGACGCGCGTTCTCACTGCCCGAGAGGCGCCCGGCGTTGGCGAGGGCAGAGCACCTGTCGTCCCCACTCCTTCCTGTCTTCACAGCCCCAGGAGCTTCACGCTCGCATCGCCTCTTTTCTTGGCTTCTGTCTGAGTCAACTGTGCTGTGGCTAGCAAGAGGAAGCTAGAGGAAATCTTGCAGTGCCTTCCCCCACCCAGAAAGGTCCGGAATACGGCATTGATACTGCTTGTGCAGGATGCTGTGGAGCCAGCTCCTGGCATATTTCACCCATCAGGGACAAGGCGCCCACCACGTAGCCTGCAGCCCTGTCACCCTACAAGGTCTTGTCAGGGGGAGCACACTGGGTGCTATGGATTGTGGACTGGGTCAGCACCCCTTCTTCCAACTCCAGCCACTTCTGTGCCTGGTGGCCGAGAGGTCTGCCTCTCAGAGCCCCTCCTTGTCTGCAAGGAGGGGTCAAGTGGAAGACCACCCCCAGCCATGGTCTCTGCAGGGGAGGACGTGTGCTGGCCTGGGGTGCAGAAGCCGGGGCCCCACGGCCCTTCTTCCCAGGAGTACTGCCCCCTGTGCCGTCTACTTGGTCTCTGGTCCATTGTGTTCTCAGCACCCATGCTTCGGACACGAGCACATGAGCACGCTGAGTGTCTCCCCCAGGGGTAGCATGCTGGTCCTGGGGAGATGGTAGTGGTGGGGTGCAGTGTAGAGCTAGCCTGGGTTTCTCAGAGCCCCGAGTCCCCGCTGCACATGGACCACCACCAACATCTGATGAAATGCCATTTCTTGAACCCTTTACCAAACCTACAGGGTTGGGTATGTAGAGCAGGTGCAGGAGTCTGAATTCTCAGTGGCCGTTTGGGCGATTCTTGTAGGGATTAAATTTGGAGAAGCACTTGCCCTCGGAAGGTGCCTGGGGCTGCAAGTGAATCCTGCTTCGCCCTCAGTTTTCTTGCACAGGAAGGCAGACTACCTCTTGCTGCTGTGTTGTTGCTTGAAACGCTCAAGTTAGGGGTTTGTTCCCAGATCACGTTGGTTGTCCTGTGGGCACAAGAGCTCCAAGGTGGAGGTGGGTCTGTATGAGCCCATTGAGGCCAGTTCAAATAGCCTCGTAAGTGCTGAACATGGGTGTAAGAATGTGCCTTGGATGTAGTTTGCGGATCAGCACACGTGGTGAGGGTGTCTGTGTGTGTTGTTTATCTATGGGGCTAAGCTCAGGGCAGGGGACTGGAATAACTGTTGATGCTCGTGTTTGGGTTCTGAGCACAGAGCAGAGGTTCTCCGGAGGCCATGTTTGTCTTCTAGCTCCACCTTTGCACACGTTATGTGGATTCTGGAAAACCACAGAAGAAACTTCCTCCCTTTTAAAAGCGTTTCTTCCCCACTTGGAGTTCTCCGGGCTGCTGCTGCTGCTGCTAAGTCGCTTCAGTCGTGTCCGACTCTGTGCGACCCCATAGATGGCAGCCCACCAGGCTTCCTCGCCCCTGAGATTCTCCAGGCAAGAACACGGGAGTGGGTTGCCATTCCCTTCTCCAGTGCATGCAAGGAAAAGTGAAAGTGAAGTCGCTCAGTCATGTCCAGCTCTTCATGACCTCATGGACTGCAGCCTACCAGGCTCCTCCATCCATGGGGTTTTCCAGGCAAGAGTACTGGAGTGGGGTGCCATCGCCTTCTGCCAGTTCTCCATGAAACCTCCTTAACTCTCTTCTGTCTCTGTTTTTTCTCTTCATCTGTCTCTAGTCTCCTCAGAATCTGAAAGGATTGCTTCTCCAAAAGAAAATTCCTTAATCAAAATGAGCATCCTGGTGACTGAATGAAAAGAAGCAACAATAAAAACCTAATTTTCATCAAAAACAAAAATCTCAAGAGGTGTTGGTGAGTTCCAGCTTACTACTGTGCCTGTCGGTGGGCCCTGGGGACCCTCACTGGTTGAGGCAATTTGGGATCAAACAGCCTCACTTAAGTAAGTAAGTTCAAGGAGAGGAGAAGGTCACCCATGGATAAAAGAAAGAGACAAGGCAGAAAAGCATCCCCAAATACAGGCCCTTCTAGACAGAGACTCAGTGAATTCAAACCAGACCCCAAGCCGTAGTTTTTCCTTTGGGCCTGAATGAAGCTGAAGATCCATATTTATCCTATTTCCCGATGAGTGTGCCTCTGAAGTGCCGTAGTTGACGCCTTCAACTTTCTTCAGAAATGAGTCACTGTGGTTTTATTTTCTGGTCCCATAGGTTTGGCTGAGTGGAGGGAACGGGGCTCAGATTCATGCCAGTGAGGAGGGGGCAGTGGATGGAGGTGTGTGCGTGGACTTGGACGCCCACCACTGTTCCTGGAGACCTTGGAAATGTCCGTCCTGCTCGCCGGTCAGGCTCGTCTTGGTGATGTTACTGGGGGACTCTCTCAAGCTCTATTTCAGCTGCTGTGTCCGAAGGACCCTGAGAGACTCAGTACCAGTGAGACTGGTCTCCACAGAGTGGCAGTAAAGTCTCCAAAGAAACTCACCCTGAGGTCGGTCTTACTCTTAATCCCCCAGAAAGACATTGCACCCTGGTCGGGAGATGCAACCAGCACTGGGGCGCTAAGGTGATTGTGATCGGCTCAACCACTGTCATCTTCTTACCGTCCTTGCCCATTTTTGTGACCTGTTAGATAAATAGTAAGTCATTTGCTCATTGCAACGCTGTTATTAAGCACCTACTGTGTGTGGCCCTTAGGCGCTGGGCTCTGTGCACATGGTCTTAGCCTGAGGCACTGAAGGAAGGAACTCTCTTTGGAAGGTATGATTGTCTGTTTACAGCTGTGTTTACATTTTGGTTCCTAAAAGTGAGCTCTGCCCTCCCGGGAGATCCTGAAGGTGCGTCCTTCAAACGCCCTTCCTTCCTAGAAGCGAGCCGTCTGTCAGATCCCCATCTCTGTCACCAAGTTTTGTTTGGGAAAATGAGCTGTGCCGACAGGGTAGCTATTCCTGCAGTCGTCCTGAAAGCAAATTAAATTACTACTGTGACTGCTTTGCAGCGCAGACCTGCTATCTGTGGTCCCTCCCAGGCCCGCGGTGCTCTGAGTTCTCTCCCCGCAGCCCCCAGGTTGGGCCACTATCGTCGCTGTGGGGACGCAGGGCTCTGACCAGCATCCTTCCTGCGCCGTCTTCCTTGGGCAGTTCAGCTGCTGTGGTGGCTGCCCCTCACGCCTGCGGTATGCTGGGGGTTCCTCCTGCATCAGAGCCTGTGTGTTTTACACTGGATCTGCTTTATTCACATTTCTGGCTTTTTCACTAAGCAGAGGTGCTGGGTTGGAGAAGACTCTTGAGAGTCCCTTGAACTGCAAGGAGATCCAACCAGTCCATCCTAAAGGAGATCAGTCCTAGGTGTTCATTGGAAGGACTGGTGCTGAAGCTGAAACTCCAGTACTTTGGCCACCTGATGTGAAGAGCTGACTCATTTGAAAAGATCCTGATGCTGGGAAAGAGTGAGGGCAGGAGGAGAAGGGGTTGACAGGGATGAGATGGTTGGATGGCATCACCGACTCAGTGGACACGGGTTTGGGTGAAGTTGCCTGTGGCTCTTATCTTCCTGAGTTTCGGGATGGTAACAGCATCGACCTTGGAGACTGTGTCTTATTTTCATTTTAAAGAGAAGCACTCTCTGACTTGACCCATGAGTCCTCAGCCCTTCTCTGTGGCCCGCATAGAACACTCACTCTGTGTCATAGTTCCAGGTCCCTGGCTCCCGTCTTTGTGCGGCAGCGGGCTGACAGCAGAGCCCTGGGCCGCTCCCCGGGAGCCTGACCCTCACCATCTCCTCCACAGCGTCTGCAGAGACCCCAAGGCCTGCAGTCCAGGAGTAGACCCATGAATTCAGAGGTGAGGTGAGTCTGACTGTATAGATGTCTGGCAAAGAAGAATGAAGCTTTCCCTGTGTGTGGTCCACTCAACTACGGACAGTTTGAAACAGTTTGTGCATGTGTATGTGTGTGTGTGCAGATGTGTGCATGTGTGTCCGTTCAGGGAGAGGTGAGGTGAGGGGGCAAAGGCCCTCTGCCATGAGGATGCTCCCCAGGTCCAGTGGACCTCATCCCCCAATCCCCAGCTGACGGTCCAACCTCTGTAAGCCCTCTGATGACAGCCACGTGCCTGTGATGAGAGCAAGCCCATGCCCAGACTCTGGGCCCATCCTGATCAAGTGGAACCCTGTCCCTTCCAGAGTGGGGGTATCCCGTCGAACTGACTTGCTAAGAAGTGGCTGGTTGGACTCCCTCAAGGGCACTCCATGCTGGGGCTCAGCGCTGTCCCTGGCTGGCAGGCTGTCCTCCTGCACTGACCGTGTCTGGCCGGCCTTGGGGCATTGCGCCCACGCTGCAGGGTCACGTGTGGCTACTCTGTCCGTGAGCCATCGCCAGGTGGCTGACATGGCGGCCGTGTAGTCCTGTGTCTGACCCCCAGGTGCCCCAGTGAGGAGCTCTTTGCCTGCTGTGGCAGCGGGGTGCGGTTACAAGTGCATCCACACTTGTGTTTAAACTGCTGGCCGGTCCGTCTGTCATTCTGTCTCTTCAGCGGGTGGATGGTGCTTGGCCACCGGCCCAGCTCTGCGTCCTCATGCTCATGGATCCCATCATCCTGGAAAAATGCAGAGATATTGCACCCGCCTATGTACCTGCCTGACCTCTGTCCCCAAGTAGTGACCTCAGAGGAAGTCCCCACCTCTATCCAGCCAGTAAGACCGCCGCACTGGAGTCTGTTTCCAACTCTCTTAGGAAGGAGGGCACCCTACCTCAGGTGATGAGCAGAGGGCAAGCCTCAGGCCAGAGACGGAGGGGGCAGGCTGGGGGTGGACAAGCGTGGGTTCAGCTGAGACCAGCTCCACCCGCTTCAGGGGGCAGGGAGCCCAGGGAGAGCATCATGCTGCAGGAACGGCTCCCTTGAGGCTGGGGGTGCGCTCCCTCCCAGGACCGTGAGTCATCGGGCAGCACTGGCTATGCTGGGGTGAGGAGTGGGCCCCCTGGGGTGGTGAGTCCCATCTGAGCAGGGAACAGCTCGCAGGTGGCTGCAGGACAAGAACCCAGTGGGGCCAACACCACCGCCCCCTGTTCCAGGGAAGGCGAAGGTCCCGTGTGGTTGGTGGGGGGCTGTTGGTTGGATGAGGGGCCTGGGATGTGTCATGTGGGGACAGGGGTGGGTAGGCGGGGTGAGGGGCAAAATGAGGTCATCAAGCCAATCCGGATGGCGGACGGTGGATGGCCTCGGCCAGTTAAGAGCCCGGTGGAGTCAAGGCCCGAGAAGAAGGGCAAAGGGACGCCGTGGTCGGGGTGATCTTTGTGAGGACTGAGGAAGACGTGAAGAAAAAAGCACCTGCAGAGGCTGCGGTGTGCCTGTCTGATCTGTTGTTTGTTTTTTAATTTTATTTATTTTAATTGACTGATGATTGCTTTACAATATTGGATTGATTTATCATACATCAGCATGAATTAACCACAAGTATACACATGTCCCGGAGAAGGCAATGGCACCCCACTCCAGTACTCTTGCCTGGAAAATCTCATGGATGGAGGAGCCTGGTGGGCTGCAGTCCATGGGGTCGCTTGGAGTCAGACATGACTGAGTGACTTCACTGTCACTTTTCACTTTCATGCATTGGAGAAGGAAATGGCAACCCACTCCAGTGTTCTTGCCTGGAGAATCCCAGGGACGGGGGAGCCTGGTGGGCTGCTGTCTATGGGGTCGCACAGAGTTGGACACGACTGAAGCGACTTAGCAGCAGCAGCAGCAGCAGCATACACATGTCCCCTCCCTCTTGAGTCTCCCTCCCACCTCCCGCCCAGTCCCACCTCTCTGGGTTATGACAGAGCCCCAGTTTGAGTTTGCCGAGCTACCCGGCAAATTCCCATTGGCTGTCTATTCACATAAGTTAGTGCATATGCCTCCACGCCGCTCTGGCCCTCTTCCCGAGGCGAGTGTCACATGTGGTTTGGACCGGATTGGCGGGTTGTCCACCCCCCGGGCTATGTCATCTCCTGGGTCTGAAGATCCTGGGAGTGGTCATTACGTCACCCCCTCTTACCAGGTGGCAGGGCACCCAGGCTGAGGACAACTTTCTTGATGGGCAAACGGGCAAACGTCTCCTTAAACTTTCAATTTGCTTCCTCAACATTAAAAGGAAGAAGGACAGCATGCATTCGGGGATAAGTGATCCACTTTAGCAAGAAGACACACTTTGCCATTACAAAGAGGTCAAAAGCACTTCATTAAAAATAAATTGTCAGAAGAAAAGAACCAATTATGGTTCACATGATATGAGCGATCAATATAATTAAGAAACGAACTCCCCATAAAAAGACTGGCTCACGGTATATTCCAGCAGGATTGATATTGTATGGGCTAATTAAATATTTATCAAGTGTCGGCAGTGGGTGAAGCCATGCTTGATGGTACAGGGTGCACAAAACATATTTCCTTTACTAAGGAACTTGAATATAATAGTCCGATCATGCATAATGAAGGTGGGTGTGATCAGTGTCGCGGCGTAAGAGGGTGGGAGGATGAGCTCGGATGTTCACATGAGGCTTCCTGAGAGTCATCATTTCTGCCCAGAGTGCTCAGTCTGAAACATTCAGAGAAAATTTATTTAATTAAAGTATCAGTCACATTGTCTTATGACTTTGCTTCTTTGTTCACAAGTGTAGATTCTGTCCTCTTTGGGAGCAAAACTGTTTGGGTACTTAGCGGTTAAAGCCATTCCTCTGTCTTGGTCTGGAGATGAGAGTGAAGCAGAAACTGCATGGATCTTTGGGAAGCACACAACACGGGTCTTCTAAGTGTTGACGGGAGGCTGACGGGGGACTCTGTCCTGGGAGTCAGGAGGGCGGTGTCAGCGAATGGCAGAGCCGCCCCGTGCCTTGGGTACAGCTGGCCGATGGGGACCACTCCCAGGACTGTGGGTCAGGGTCTGGGATCCTCCTCCAGGGGGCTCCTGTTTTGGACGTGGTGCTCCTTCAAAGCCCCTGCATCCTCTTCATGAGGCGCTTGTCACATGAGACTCTCAGAATTGAGCCACGGCCACAGCACACAGAGCCGCCTCTCTCCACAAGCAAAACGCATTCACATGGTTCAGCCTGACGCGGGGGAGGCCGGCTCCCCCTGTCCCAGGGAGGACTGGTCACAATCTGGCTCTGCCTCCATCTTGGGTATAAAAGCCACCCAGCTGTGCCGTGAGCTCTTGGCAGAAGGAGGAGGTAACAGGTGTGACAGGCAGCGTGGGGAGGGAGAGAGGTGTGCAGGCTGGTTCTGCTTTGCACTGTGTCTCTGGACCCATGTCCACTCATCCAGGAAGACTTGAGTCTAGCCACTCCCTTCATCCAGGAGATAAAAAGCCGCCACCTCTGCTCAAGTGTCCCAGGGCTACGAGGCAGAGTGGACGACAGGGCAGAAAGTGGAGACAATTGTTGTAACTGTAGGAAACCACACACTCATGTTAGAGCACACCATCCCAGAAGCAGGGGAAGTCAGCTCTTTCTTCTGTGCGGATTCTAGATGGTCCAGGAGCGGGCATTTCCCTGGGAGAATGAGGAGGAGGTGGAGATGGGCAGCCCAGGCTGTGGGGAGTCCGGAGCCGGTCACCAGAGGCATTGAGGCCTCTGGGTTGTCTGGGCCTCACCAGAGGGGACCTTGTCCAGAGCTGCCCTGCTGCTCCCAGTGCGTGGTCCGTGGGCTCCCCCAAAGCTGTCCCTTGGGAGCCAGCTCCAAGGCACCGGCCCACTTTGTTCTGGAGAATCAGAGGCTGCACCTTGCCCAGGGGCTCAGCTGGGCATGAGCAACTGAGACAGGCATGTAGGGGGGTGATTCAGCGAAAGGTTCTGGAGAGTCTTAAATTTATTCCAGAGTGAAATAGATGATGATTCACCTATGCAAAGTTTACAAGTTCATCTCTCTTCAAGGGGACAACGTGAAAAGGATCTCAAACATAGAAACGGATGAGTTTTCAAAACATTAGGGTGCTGGTCGGGGGGGAAAGTGGCAGAGGTGGGAGAGGCTGAGCTCACCTCCGCTCGTGGGCACACGGATGTTATCAGAATTTACAGGGCAGCCATCAGCAAGAACAAGCTGAGGTCCCTTTAGATCAGGCAATGTCTACACTCGGCCTCTCCCCTGATTCCATGCATTCATTCCTTCCTGAGGGCGCCAACTCTGAGAAGGAGATAGTTGCTTCCTTCACCCCCCCCCCCCCCCCCC
>SJYF01002196.1:1014051-1032904 GCA_006410515.1 Procapra przewalskii
TCCTTGGAAACCACACCCCAGAAAAGTCCTGCCAGCGCCAATCCATAACTAATCAGGGACAAGATGAAAAAAATTTAAAATCAGCCAATCCAAAGATGACAAGATACCCTGGAGACTGATTCCCCCAATCTGCTTTCGCCAACCCTCTGCCTTTGTCTGTACTCGATAAATATCACTCTTCCCCAACAGTCGGGGCTCTTGCTCCGCTCCACTGCACTGGAGGCACCAAGGGCCCTGGCTCGAGTCAGAAATAAATTCCCTTTTTGCTCTTGCATTGTTGTGCTGGTCTTGTCTCTCTCAGTCGGGGGATTCGGACTCAGGGGCATAACAATCTGGGCTATGCTAGGCAGGGCCAGCAAAGTCCCTCATGGTCAGTAAAAACATGCGTGTAACACAGATTGGGAAGCCAGCTTCGTTTCCACCTGGGACGTCCCCCGGTGTGGGAGGATGCAGCCGTGTCATCTCAGGAGTAGACCCAGGTCCGACTGAAGGGCTGCTGAAAGAGCGGGGGAGTCACCATCAGCCGTCATGGGATCAAATATTTCTGTGCAGAATCCAAGAACCACATCCCAGGGGTGGATTTTTTTGGGGAGGTGCTGATGAGTGAGTGCCAGAAATAATATCTGACATTAAGCTTTTGTGGATTTGACCAAATGCATGTCTAAGAAGAGAATTTATGGGAAGTCAGATTGTGTGTGAGTTCATGAATGCATTTCTTCTTGAATGTAAATGACAGAAAAATTATTCATTATACCTTTAATCAAACTGTGAGATGAATAGATATTGAAAATGTGCACATAGACTATTAAAATGACACCAAAAATATGGCTTCAGTCAACAAGAGGAAAGACGTGCAAAGTGAGTCTTGAAAACTTTGACAAGACTGCCTCCGTTGTCCTGGGTCAGCAGGCTCTTAAATGCAGGAGCCTAGTGTCTGGGGCTCTGGATGCGCTCCAGGTTCTCCTGGTGGGATGCCTTGCCCGGAAATGCTATTTTCAGGTAGAGTTTCACTGTGATCTGAGTATTACCATGGATTTTGCAAAATAACATAGGAATAAAGTCTTAGCAAGAACTGTGAGAGCAAATGAGTCCCTGGGCTGTTCAGAGAAACCTGGAATGGGAGGGGATCTTTCATGGAGGAGGAAGTGGGGAGGGGGCGCTCTGCTGGGGGAGTAGGGTTCAGTAGTGGGAGGAGCTGCCCAACCCCACCACCCACGCCCCCCAGACCCCCTACCCCAGGCAGCTCTGAGAGCTCTCCATGTGCGCTTCATCAGATCTTGGACTTTTCAGGTGAAAGGTGTCCCCAGCCATCTCTTCAAGTCCAAGGGGTCAGACGGCATCCTGGTTGGAAGGCCTTTCTCTTCCCCACATTGAGGGGCCTCCATGGCCCAGAGATATTGAGGGAGGGACTTGTGTGCGTGGTCCCAAGCCCAGGCCTGCGATCCCTGTTTTCCCTGGTGAGTTCAGCTTGTGCTGTGCATGGGCCAGCATCCCGGACCTTGTCCACACAGACCACGACCTGACGCCACGAGGCCTCAGCTCAACATTTGCAGAAGTCCCCTCGCTGTCCTCCACATCTTCCAAGATCAGGTCTTGTCTGAGAGTCTTCATCTGTGTCCTCATACCTCTAACTGTACGGATAATAGATCAACATGACGTCGTAATCCACTTAACTGATAAGAAATAGCATTAGAGAATCATGTGGAAAGGATTTTTGTTCAGGTGCCTGATGCTGACAGAGAGAGGCATGGGGCATTTTTGAAAGGACTCTCACGGGCACGGCCTGGAGACACCAGACGAGCCTTCCTGGCTGTGGTGGAGATGCAGTTTGCTCCAGAAGGACTGTCTGATGGAGGCTGCAGAGAAGGGGGTGGGGGTGACCTAGGCAGGGGACTCAGATGAGGAAGGACCCAGCCACGGTCCATCCGCCACAGATGGGGTCCAAGCGACCGTCTCTGGGAGCGGGGCGGGCATTGACAGAAAAAAGATGGGTCCCTGATGAGAAGCGGTGAGTGAGTGGCCTGGGCTTCAAATAAGGATGGTCAGAACCAGAGGGAAAAGAAACTTCCCTCTGACCTCCAGTCAGCTCTGGCCCTGTTACAGTTTTGGAAACCTTCCTCTTGAGAGAAGAGGGGAAGTAAGTGGAAGAGGCACCGTCTAAATCACCATGAGCCTCTCCCAGGTCATGGGTGGGGTGCAAGGTCACTTCTGTCCTGCAGGGTGGCAGGTGGGGGGTGGAGGGAGACCAGGGCTGAGAGTGATGCTGGGGTCCACCTCCCATCACCGCCTGCTTTTCTGGGCTGGGGCCCTGTGGGGTGGGGCAGGAGGCCTGCCTCCGAAGTCCTGTGCAGTCCCAGGGTACCCCGTCGCAGGGCGCGGTGCCTGCGGCCAGGTGGCCTCTGAGGCCGGCTCCAGGGATGTGGCCACGATGCTTAAAGACAGCAGCGCCACCACCTGGCCCTCAGAGGGCCCAGCACTCGTGCCCCTCGGGAGCCCACTCCAACCATGGCCCAGTCAGCCAGACCAGTCCTGGGCATCAGGAGACTGGGGACCGGTCTCACCCGCAGGGAGGGTGGCCATTCTTGAGGACTGGGCTGGATGACAGCTGGGGGCATGCTCTCTGTCTACTGCGGGGTCCCTGGCGGAGGGGAGGGAGGCCCCGGGCAGTCTATGTGCAGGAGTTCTGGTGACCCCCTTTGGAAAGGCTGGTGGGCTCAGGGCACGCCATGTGCCAGTCCATGGTCCGACCGCCAGGCTGGGGGAGGAGGACAAGCCAGGCCGGGGGGCTCACGGGGACAGGAGAGCACCCCAGCAGGTCCAGGGGCCAGGTTGGCCCTGTGCTGGCCCTCGGCAGCAGCTTTCCCCTTCTGCACACCAAAGGCCGGGCTCCACAGGTCGCTGTTTACGAGAGATGAGGACAGCCCGGAAGCATATGCCCTCTACGGCCGGGACCGAGCGGGCGGTGGGGTCTGCTCTGCTCCATTCCTATGAAGCGGGTGATGCCCCCAGCCCACCTGGGATGGAGACCAGCTGGCCTTAAGTCAGAGGAGGCAGTGAGCTGCGGGAGCCTCGCTGTCCAGCCTGGCATCAGGCCTCCCTTGGGTGACCCGTAACCCACTGTGGGTTCTTTCCTTGGGGTGCGTCTGCCTGGCCCGGTCCTGGCCTTGCTGGGCACTGGTCCCGTGGGGCCGGGCTGTGTCTCCCTGAAGCCACCTCACTTTTCCTACCTGCTGAGTGTCTGCTTCCTACGATGCTGGGAGCAGGCTCCTCCCAGAGCAGAGTAGGGTCTTGGGTGTGCCCGAGCGTGCGGTGGGTGCCTGAGCCCTCCCCAGTCTGCACTGTCCCCCACCTCTCCTTCCTTCTCCTGCTTTCTCTCCCTCGACCCCTACCCTTAGCAGAGGAAGCAGGCATCCCCCACACACCCAGCTCCTCAGAAAGGCTGGCCCTGTGGCGACACCTGGACGAGGGGTTGGTCTTCAGAAGGAACCAGGGGAAACGCTGGGCTAACCCACCCCCTATCCAGGGGCTGGGGCTGCCGCCACAGGCACAAATCAAGTGCTGGGGTGGAAAATAGCCAGATACCAGTCAGGGTGAACAGTGGTCGCTAGTGGCCAGGGCCCACAGCAGCAGGAGAACCAGCCGGTGGCCGTCGGAAGCTGGGGGCTGGCACAGACTCTGCATGGTGCCGGGCAGAGCCCCTTGTCTCCTCTTTTTTCCTCTCTCACTCATGAAGCCCTTTCTCCTACCGGATAAGCAGCTTTGCAAAGCTGCTTTACTGAGGTGTAAGGGACATGAAGAGACTAGGTGTCTTTAAAACGTACAGTTGAGTCAACTTGACCCAAGAGCCTGCCTGCGAAGCCCTCACCCCAGTCCTGATGGCTATCGTTTTCACTCATCTCAGAGTCTTCTTGTGTCTCTTTGAGATCCCCACCCTGCCCACACCTTCCCGACTCTTGTCCCCAGGCGGCTGCTAATCTAGTTTTAATTTCCTTCAATTTTCTATAAATGGAATCAGAAAGTATGTACTTTGGCTTTTGGCCGGGCTCCCTTTGCCTGGCAGTTGTTTGTGGTTGGTGGTGCCGTAACCTGCACCCAGAGTCAGTCTTGCCGATGGGAGTGGCTTCCACTGCATCATGCCAGTCTGTTTATCGTTTCACCTTCTGATGGGCTTGCTGGCTGTTAGCGACAATGCTGGAGGGAACGTCTGCGTACAAGTCTCAGTCTGTGCACGCTCCCACTGCTCTTGGGTGAATACCTGCTAGCTACATCTAGACCTTTCGAAGATGCAGCCAGCTCTTCTCTGAAGAGGTTGTCCCCTTTGGTGGTCTCATTGGCGATGAATGAAAGCTCCTTTTTCTCCGTGCCCTGAGAAACCAGGTCTTTTAACTGGAATCTTTCTGGTGTCAGCTTGCACATGTTTCCCTGATAACCAGTGATACTCAGTGTTTGCTATCTATACATCACCTGGAGTGACGTGTCTACGAAGCAGTTTGCCCGCTTGAGAAACTAGGTTGCTTCTTTTCTTCATATTGATTTGAAAACTTATTTATTCTGGATGTGAGTCCTGTGTCAGATATAATATATTATCTGAAAATATTTTCTCTCAGTTTTTATAAGGATGGAATTTCCTTGGTGGCTCAGCTAGTAAAGAATCTTCCTGCAATGCCGGAGATCCAGGTTCAATCCCTGGGTCGGGAAGATCCCCTGGAGGAGAGAATGGCAACCCACTCCAGTATTCTTGCCTGGCCTGGCAGGCTACAGTCCACGGGGTCACAAAGAGTGGGACACAACTGAGCGACTAGCACTTCCCTTTCAGAAAGTCATAGTTCCTAGTTTTAGATCTTCGTTAATATCCAGAAGGTGCTGCACAGTGTGAACCAGCACGTCCAGTGTCCAGCGCGGGGGCAGCGTCATGTGAGCACAGAGGAGGCTCAGGAGTGAGCAGTGCAGTGTCCAGCCGGGCAGGGGTGGGTTGTAGGTGCAGGCTGCGGGCATCACTTTGAAGGGGGGTGGAGACTTCTAAGGGTCTTCTCCAAGGAACTGGGATGAGAAGGATGGGCCTGCACATCCTTCATTTTGGTGAAGACTTGTGAAACAGCAGATTTCATGGGCCTTCTTGGCCTGCTCCCAAACAGAAACGAAGACCTGGGGGCCTCTCCTGCACCTCGCGGTGAGACCCCCAGCTTGCAGGTGACCCTGACTCGGCACAGATGCTGGATGAAATCAGCTGGTTTCCGTGTCAGGGAGGAGCAGGAAGCCCACGTTCACTCTGTCTCTGGGTCGTTCTCTGGCTGTCTTCTCTTCAAACTTCTGATAGCTGTATAGCAGAAGAGAACCTTCACACCTCTGTGCTCACCCCTGCTCTTTTGAGTGCTTCTCTGAGCCCTTGAAGTGGATGAGGACAGGTTCTTTTGTGCTGACTGTGAATTTCTGGAATAAAGTATGTAGGTTTCCCAGTTTGCTTTTCACTACTCAGCACACACCTTCTGCAGTTTCAGGTCAAACCTCAGGAGTAAACCCAAGAAACAAAAGGCTGTGCCCAAGGCAGAGATGACGTGTGAAGGTGGGGATGAGCCTCCCCTCTGGCAATAAGGCTCTGTCTCCCACGAAGTCACTCAAGGAACCAGTTTTGATACACCTGGTGCACAAATTCATCCCAAGAGGACAATCTTTTACAATGTGGCTTAATCTTTGAGGTGGCACTTCTGGAAGGGTCTTCGTTTTCTAGGTGACACTGGGGCGGGTGTGAAATGGTGTCTGTCATGCGTGGTCGTGGCTCAGTGTCATCACAGGAACACAATTGCATGGGGGCCCCTAGACGCTGCTGCCAATTCCAGGGCTTCAGCCTCCATCCAGGGTCTCTCTCCCAGTTACACCTGGGACTTACAGTGGATGTCTCCAGACCTGTGGTCTCCAGGGTGTGGTCTCCAGGGTGTGGTCCCCAGACCTGTGGTCTCCAGGGTGTGGTCTCCAGGGTGTGGTCCCCAGACCTGTGGTCTCCAGAGTGTGGTCTCCAGGGTGTGGTCTCCAGGGTGTGGTCCCAGGGTGTGGTCCCCAGGGTTGTGGTCTCCAGGGTGTGGTCCCCAGGGTATGGGTCCAGGGTGTGGTCCCAGGGTGTGGTCTCCAGGGTCTGGTCTCCAGGGTGTGGTCTCCAGGGTGTGGTCCCCAGGGCTGTGGTCCCCAGGGTGTGGGTCCAGGGTGTGGTCCCCAGGGTGTGGTCTCCAGGGTGTGGTCCCCAGGGTGTGGTCTCCAGGCTGTGGGTCCAGGGTGTGGTCTCCAGGCTGTGGTCCCCAGGATGTGGGTCCAGGGTGTGGTCTCCAGGCTGTGGTCTCCAGGCTGTGGTCCCCAGGGTGTGGTCCCAGGGTGTGGTCCCCAGAGTGTGGTCCCCAGGGCTGTGGTCTCCAGAGTGGGGACCCCAGGGCTGTGGTCTCCAGGAAGCCACACTCTTCTCCTTGTTCATGTAGATATGTTTCCTACCACTGTTGACCTCACTCTTCCAGGAGGACTTTCAGCCAGTAGCTCTCCAAACCACTCATCTGTAGGGAAATAATGGGATGGGGGCTGAGCCCCTAAATAGACAGTGACTCCTTCCTTAACAGTGCACCTTACACTGTTGCTGGGCCCCCAGTGGCACAACAAAGAGACGCCTGACCTTGGAACAGACGATGGAAGATGCATGTGTCTTAGACTCAACTTAGGTGGCTCCGTGATGACTAAGAGTGTTGATGCTGTAACAGCTGCGACTAAACTCTTGCCTCTGTGGCTGCCTGAGTTTGGCTGTGATGAGTTTTGCTGGCCCCTTCCTCACACCCTTCTGTCTCTGATGGAATTAAAGGAGGGACAACCTCTGGGGTGCTGTGAGACGGCATTAGGGTCAGGCACTGTTGACACAGAACCATTCCACGTTAGTTACTGCTGCTCATCTTCGTGACGAGCCGTGGCTTGTGCACTGGCTCGCGGAGTGGCTCTCAGGGCCCCAGTTGCCCTGCGTTCTGGCTCTTCCGCCTCTGCCTCAGGCCTCAGAGCTGGTTCACGGACAGAGGAGGCTTAGTGCTGAGCCTCAGGCATTGAACTCTCTGCTCTTTTATTTCAGCATTCTTGAAACAAAATCAAGCAAACAAGCAAGCAATCAAGCAAACAAAAAGTGTCCTTCTCCAATAAAAATTAAAAAAGCAAGCAAGCAAGCTGTCCTGTGGGTCTGCTCCTCTGGGCGATGTCAGGAAGTTCTCAGGGTGATGAGCTGATCTCTTCAGTCCCCCTCCCTGGAGCAGACCCGAGGTGAGGGAGGGTCAAGGCCACACCCACCAGAGTGTCCACCAAGGTGATGGATGATGACCGGGCAGCCCCGAGCTGCAGCCTGAGCTGCAGGAAGAGATGGGGGCCTTGCTCACCCAGCTGTGGAACTTAGACAGAGGTGGTGCTTGCAAGTGGGGTCTGTGACCCAGGTTCCAGCCTGTTGAGCTGCCCGGAGTCCCGGTGGTTGATTAGGACAATGTGTCAAGCTGAAAGGCTCGCTCCAGCCTCCATCCAGCTGCCGCAACAGTGCAGGCGAAAGGTGGGTGAGGAGGGGCCTGTCCCCTTACAGCACTTTTCCCCAGGCATATGCTGGGTGAGGGTTGGGGTTGTAGCACAGGGGCCTAGGAGCCCATGCAGCAGGCCCTGCCTCTCCAGGGACCATGACTCAGCCAAGGCCTCTGGAAGAGGCCCCTGAAAGGGGTGCTGGACTGGAAACAAAGATCTGTGTGCGAGTGCGGCCTGCAGGTGGGGGCCTGTTCTTTATTTTCCAGGATCTGCTCAGTCTTTTAAATTCAAGAATCATTGGTGAGGGGAAAGTGCTGGGTGGAAAAGCATGGTGAAAATGTCATGAACTAAGCCATTCTCTTCAGCAAATTTAAACCTGTGACTCAAGATATCTTTCAGTGAAGATGTTAAGGGTCACCTTCAAAGAGCCTTGACTTAACAAAACTCTGCAAGTTCCCACTTTATTTGATAGCTTTCATATTTGGCTATTGATCCAAAACTCATGATATAGAAGAATATAGTATGGTAACACTATTCCTCAAAATAAAAGAGGCTAATCATCTTAGCTTGGATGTGTATTTAAATTCATTTATCCAGATTGTCCCTAAATGCTGGGTTGTTGATTTGAAAAATCAGCTACACTTTTACGTAAACAGATTACATTATAGGTATGTAAAAATCTATTGATTAGAGCTGAAAATATGATATTCCAGACCCCATGTAATGTATTATTATCATGTATAGATTCCAGGCTCTCAAGGGAGGGCCACAAATCTGTGTAACTGGCTTTAGTGAAATTGTGTGTGCTCCTTTCTTTAAATGAACTGACAGATGTGAAAAATCACGTGGCCAGACAAGTCCCTGATGGCACTGCAGCTGCAGGTCCTGAAAAGAGCAAGTTATTCCCACTGAGGCTGACATTTGTCTCCACTCACAGTAGTTCCATCCGGATGGAGGTTTTCCTGGATTAGGAAACACACAGCACTCAAAAGAACCTTCCTATTTATGACCAGACTTTCAGGGTGAGTGGAGAAAGATGGAACGTAGATGGAGAAACTCAACTTTCTCGGTGGAGGTGGAGAAAGTGTGTGTTGGAGCTTCAGAATGGAGCAGGAAAGGAGAGTGTGTGCCCTTGGACTGATCTCTGTGATGCTGGGATTTGGGTTTATTTGAGGAAAGGCAACCCGACTCTCCTTGGACCCACCCAGACCCACGACCATTATTCTGGGAATCTTTATTTTCGAACCAGAGGGTGGGTCTCTAGACTGGACCAGAAAGTAGATTATGCTTTTATGGTTTCACATCTAATAGGTGAGTTGTTTATCTTATGCTACCCATGCAGACATTTCAGGGACGAGACAGTGCTCAAGGGGGAGAGAAAGTGCCTGAAGCCGGCAGGTTTCCAGCACACATGCCCCTCTCCGCAGTTTGACTTTCTCTGTCACTCCACCTCCTCTGCACCCCTTCTGCCAGACCCTGAGCCCCCCTGACAGCGGCCAAAGACTATTGAAGACTCAGTACTACTTCAGCCTGAACCCCCGTCCCAGCAGGTTTAGCCCGGGTCAGGGTGCTGGGTGCACACAGCTCTGGGTGCCTGTGTCCTGTGGTCTGGATGCCGGTCCCTGGGTGTCCCGCTGGGCGGCACCCATCTCTCTCCATCCCATTTTATTCTCCATCAACCCTCTCACAGGGACAGCTGAGGGCCCACAGGGTGGCTGCCACGTTCAGGGCACAGTGCCTGAGGGAGACTGTGATGACGCTGAGGACAGTCCCTGGCCAGGGATGGTCCTGCCTTGGGGGCTCCGACCTGGTGCCCAGGGTAACAGGAGCACTGCCCCAGTCCTGATGCAGACGCTCTGACTGCAGAGCTCAGCCTGGGCACACACACATCCTCTGGCAGGCGCATCTCCCAGCATGCACGTCCCCTGGCACGCTCATCTCCCGGCGTGCGCACTCTCCGGTGTCTTCTGCTTTACCTTCACAGCTTGGTGTCCTGGTCCTCAGACATGGTGAGACCCCTGCTCTGGTGAGCGTCTAATTAACCCCGCTTGGCCAGCATCCTCCCAGAGCCCGCCTCTCCTCCAAGGGATGCGTCTCCACGGCTCATCCCCCCCCAGTCCTTGTCCTCGCTGTCTGGCTGTTTCCAGCCTCTGTCCCATCCAAGACGGGACATCACGTGGCTGCCGCTCTTCCTTTCCTGCTCCGCTTTGAGGGACAACAAATTTGGTACCTGATGCTTGAAATGGGACAGAAGGTGATATTATTTTTCATTTTTGTGAGATTTGTGTGGAATTATGGGTGTCATTAATTCATACCTATTGGATGAAGATAATAGAAATTTAGAAGCAGAGACAGTATTGATTCTCTGCAAGATATATTACCCAAGAATTTTGGAAATAGAAGATTCTGACATGATAGGATTGTTCAGGTGATTGCCTGTAAAATATAATCTATATCAGGGATTAATGACACAATACGTAGTTTGGAGCAAGTAGTTAATTTGGTAGAATCATTTTGTCAGAATTTCTAGGAAAATAATGCTTTAAATCTTTTTAAATGATCAAAACACTTTAAAATATTTGAGAAACATCCAGCTGTGTGAAGATTGCTGTGAGAAATTAGACTCACCCAGTTTTTTCTTTCCTCCATTACTTTTGTGCACACACACACACTCACACACACACACACACACACACACACACACATGCACACCGTTGTGTTCGTGCTAATCTTGTGAGTGCTATTAAAAACTTAAGTAGAAAGTGAATTATATAATAGCTATTACTGTCAAACATCACACTTGCTCTGTCAGTCCCAAAAGGTCAAGCATCTTTTCTTTTCTTTTCTTTTTCTTCTTTTTTACCATTGTTATCATGCCTGCTTTCAGACAAGCAGAAAACCAAAAACTTACTAATGGAATTTTAACTTTTTTTTATTTCAAGTTCCCAGGTTTTTTTTAATTAAAGCACCCAATATGATTTCTGCCAGCTCCTACACCTCTGAAAGGTAACTTTTCTTTTAATGAATTGATTTATGCAATTTATTGGAAAGACAGTGCTATGTGCAGTGGGAGTTGGACTCTTGATGCAGGAAATGCAGCTGCTGTTTCTTTCCCAGGTGACCAGTGGGTGTAGAGGCTGCTGTGCGCATGGCAGCCTGGTGGTTATTCCACACCCCTAACTGCATTTCTTCAGGGGGCCGCCTGGACACTCAAGCCAGCCCCTGCCGGGGCTTCCTCACTCAGGTGACTGATACTGCTGTTTACACCACCAGCACCGTGAGTCCATGGTCAGAGTAAGAACATCTAGAGTAACTGTTTCTGCAGAAGGTGAGCAAGCCAAGCATTTAGATCAGCACCGCTTTCCCTTTCAACTTTCAAACGGCTCTTAAGATCACAAAGTACTGTTGAAACCTCTGTGATTGGTTAATGAATGCCGTGCGGTCAACAGAAAACTTTGTTAATGTCTCACTCGTAATTTATAAACAAATTCAGCCACGAGACATATTTTGTTTAACACATGGATGCCAGATATTTGAAGGGTTCTCAGGGATTCTGGGCTGGGAGCCCCTTGTGGGGTTGATGTGGATGTCAGATCTGTGTGACAATTAGAGTTGGATCACACTCTGAAAGTAGGCTTGGCATGGCCCCGCAATCTCTGCCAGACACATTTTCCATGGATGGCAGAAAATCACTTTTGTGCTCCAGCGTCCGTCTTCCTCGGCTGGTCACCCTGTTGTAATCCAGCCCCTCCACAGCGGCACCCCCTTCCTGATGGAAGTGGATGTGTCATCTGTAGATGGACTAACAGACTTTTAAGCTTGTCTGGTGTTTGTTCATTATGAGAGAAAAAACAAAACTCTCTGAATTTGTGGTCAGAATTCGCAGGCAGTGATAATCTGAGAAGTGATGTAGTTGCCCAAATTCCAGTGACACCTGCATCGTTCGTGCTTCTGCCGGTCTCCCTGCTTCAGCTCACATCTTGGTGTCTGGCTATTAAATCAGGATGTATCATTCTGGGGCAAGATTGTCCCTTTAGAGGCTGGAACAACATGCAGAAAACAAAGGTGGCCCCTGCACACTGCAATTTGACAAGGCCTTAATCATTCACAGACCCGAAGCTCTCTCATTAGCTGCCAAGTTATCACATTTCACTGCTGTAGGTAAAGCCATTACTCCTGAAGACCCTATTTAAAAACATAACTACTAATTAGGAGAAGTGATAAATTAATCCACTGGTATCTATTATTACATTAGCATGAAATAGCCCAGAGATAATGAGATTTTGCAGTATGGCTTTGCTACAGCTTTATGATGATTATGACAGAATATAAAAGTTTATATCCATTGCTTTCTTGAAATTAAAAAATACCATGTGTCATTTAGAAATCGTATTTGATTGTAGTAGAGCTGCAGAGACCCCAAATACCCCAAATAATCACAATGTTGAAACATTAGTGTTTTCCTGGGGCTGAGCAGAGGCTGGAGTGGTAGGTCCATGACGGCTCAAGCTCCTTTTGTCTTTCTGATCTAGTGTTTTTAAAAGATGCTTAGCTTTCCATTCTCAAAGTCACCTCATGCTCACAAGATGGCTGCTGATTTCTAGACATCATTTTTACATCCCAGATCAGAAGAAGGAAAATGTATAGAAAGGCAGAGAGGTATGAGTAATTTCCTTTCCTGGAAATTCTATCCAGCAAATGCAGCTCTCATATTGAACATTCCTACTGCCTTGAGAGTATCATGAGAGTCAGATTATTGCAGCTTTGAGGAATTGGGAATGAACCGTGCCCTCCCCGTGACCCGAGAGCCCTGCTGTTCCAGTGGTGTGCACGACTTCCCCTTCATCTTGCTTGTGAAGCCCTGGCATCTGGAATTCCCTCCTTTGTGACTATCACTGTAGCTTATAGACCCACTGGGAAAATATACCTGAGGCAAAGAGCAGAAGAAAGCCCCTGTTGTGCTGAGTTGCTGGGGACCTGGCCTGTCTCCCTCTCACACACCAGCCTCACTGCAGATTTGATCTACAGGGTGACCCAAAATTACATGAGCCAGAAGCTTGGCTCACTGATGCCTAGTAGAAGTGACAAGCATTCATTACCCATGCATACTGTGAGACAGGGCTTCCCGGGTGGCGCTAGTGGTAAAGAACTTGCCTGCCAATGCAGAAGACATAAGAACCTTAGGTTCGATCCCTGGGTTGGGAAGATCCCCTGGAGAAGGAAATGGCAACGCACCTGAAGAATCCCCATGGACAGAGGAGCCTGGGGTCTCAGAGTGGGACACCGCTGAAGGGACTTAGCAGCAGCAGCTGTGAGACTATTGAATTTCTTTGTATTAAAATAAAATTGCTTAAGTGAGATGTGTTCTTTTAAATAGAGTCTGAATGGTCTCAACGGTCTGCACTGCAGAGCTTGTCTCACTACCCAGTGGCCCATTCACCCTAATGCACAGCTGAGATGGTGCCTGTGACGACGGCAGTGACCGGCTGCAAACCAGCTCCCAGGGGAGGCTGAACTCTCTAGAACCAGGTGGGTAATTCCTCCCACCTTCCTCCAGACACAGAAGTGTGATGAGGAAGGGCTATGGAAGCAGAAAGTGCGGACGTGTGACGGTTGTCTGGGGGGTTTGCACAGCAAACCTGGGAAGGCTGCAGAAAGTTGGGGGCAAGGGGAGGTTGCTTGGTGGGACCCAGGGCAGAAAGTGTGGGGGCAGGGAAAGTGTCCCTGGTGGCTTGGGCGCTGCTGTGAGGCCCTTGTGTCATGGAGAGCAGCCTGTGTCCCTGGCTGCGAGCTCCTCTGTGAGTTCAAGACTTAAACCAGAGGAGAGGGAGCTCAGTGGTCAAGACCAGCAGGTGACCAGGCAGAGCCCTGTGCCCCAGGCCCCGGCTCCTGACGTCCTTGCCCTTCAGGACACGTCTCCTCCGCCTCCAGAGCCCAGCCACCACTGGTCCCCCTCCCCTTGTCAATAGCTCATGCTTTATAGCACATCACATGATTAAAAGAGGAGATCTGGGCAGGACATGAGCCCTCTGTGTGGTCTCATAAAATATTAATGGATTCAGAAAGGAAATGCAAAATCAAAATACTCGTGCAAGCTCAGGCCTGGCTAGGCTGGAGTTTGCTGTGGGATCCGATTTCAGGCTTCATTGTGGGCGGTCCCGAGTGCTGGGCGGAGGGCCCAATACTGGCCTGGCCCGTGACTCGGCCGAGGACCCGCCCTGTGGAGGATGTAGCCTAGTCCTCTCAGAATCAAAGAAGGCGCCTGCCCAGTCAGTCCTTTCCTTTCCTCCCCGCCAGGACCCAGTGGGTGTGTGTCTGGAGACCCTGAGATCTGGCAGCTTGCTGCAGCCCCCAATCCATCATCTCAGGGACCCCCACCCCAACCCCTGGGCACCCAGGGTCCAGCTTCCTTCAGAGTAGATGAGCTTGGCCACTTTCCTCTGTTTTTTCTGCAGCGGTTGGTCCCATGCCCACGAGGTGTCAGGACAGAAGAAATCTCAGGTGCAGGAAAACGGTCCTTCCATCTTGACCCCAAATCTCCCTCATTCCAAGTTCCCTCTTCCCTTTTGTTTGTGAAGCAACATGTGGGGGACACATTGCCTCTTCCTTCTCGGATTCCAGGGCCATGTTCTCTCCAACTCTCCTTTTAAATAGGCGACGTTTTAACACAGAGCAGGTTTCTGACACTCAGAAGACACTTAAAACCTGTTTAAAGGGCCCCAAAGGGACTTTCCTTAAAGTTCTTGAAACAGCAGTGCCTATTTGAGGGCAATAAGGAGAAATTCACTGAACCTAAAGAGAAGTTAACCTTGGCTGTGGTGATGTGTCCATTTAGACCTGGGCCGCAGCAGTGGTAAAGCCTCTTGACACTTGAAGTGGAACGTCTACGGGCCCAGCGGCCATCCAAAGCGGTTATTGAACCTCCCACGTGAGGGCAAATTGTGGGCTCGAGGTCTCTCTTATGTTCTGGAGCCAAACCAGGCTCCACTGACACTCTGCAGGCCTCGTGGCCGGGTGAGATGGACGACTAACCACTTCATCAATCACTGCCCCGGCCAAAGTGCTGCCCGGTGATTGGTGGGAAATTCAAGCCATCCATCTTAGCCCATCACCTGCTCTCTGCGCTGTTCAGGTAGCTCTGCTGCTCCCTGCTGCTGTTCAGTGTGTCTGTCCAGGCAGCCGTGCAGCTGGCCTGCGAGCAGGTTCGGCAGGGACTCACCCCGGGCCCTGGTGCTGTCGAGCAGGCCCTGCAGGACAAGTTCCCTGCCAGGGGCTGGAGCTTCGGTGTCATAGAAATGCAGCAGAGCTCTGGGCAAGGTGGGGCATGTGCCGTTGCCCCCAAAGAAACCTTTAACCATCAGAAGGTGATCTGCTTACCCAACAGTAAAGTCGAAGCTTTTGAAGGAAATCATAAACTCCACAATTTAAACAGGGTTCGGCAAGGGGACAGGGAGCTGGGCTGAGTCAGAGATAAAGGAAAAATAAAAGCGGGTATGCATAACTGTAGCATAACCTGCAAGATGATGATGTAATTATAACCTTGACTTTCACATGAAAATCTGCAGTGTCTGTGTGCCCTGAGGGCTGACCTCTGACATAGGGAGGTCAGAGGGCAGAGCTGGTGGAGCTGGGAGATGTGTGTGTCAGGGCTTGGCTGATGTGACCTTGAGCTGGTATAACCCAGGCTCCCAAGATGCTGGTTCAGAGGTGGGCATATGGGCACTGGGATGGTGGGGTGCCCCTTGGGGGGGCTCCCTCCAGGCAGTGGGCTCAGCCCCCAGTCTGGACCACCAGAGACCCTGGGTTCGGGTGGCCCGAGGGTGCAGGGGGAGAGCCTTGTGTCCTGTTGGAGTCCAGCTGGGACAGTAGGCCTCCCACAGGCTGGCGCTCCTGGGCCTTGGGCACGGCATTGGGTTTGCCAGGTGAAGGGAGAGGCTGGAGTCCCTGGTTGGAAGGCAATGGGAGGGCTGAGATCAGCCCAGGTCCTAGAGAGCAGGGCGCTGGGCTTGGGGCGAGGGCGAGTTCCAGGGAGACAGTGGGCGTCACAGAGGGTTTTAGCAGAAGCGAGCCAGTGTGAGGTTCATCCTTCATGTGATGATGAGAGTGTGGTGGGGATGGCCTGCGAGAAAGCGAGACGTGGGGAGGGGACATACACGCAGAGGGGACATACAGGCAGTGGCGGGGTTCCCAGGGGCCCTGGGCCTCCCATGGGCCAGACTGTCTTAAATGCTGAGTTCACATGGGCCTAATTTTGTCACAATGCTGGGGGTGGGTGCTGTTGTTGTCTTGCTTCTTAGACAAGAAAACAGGGATAAACTTGGTTTGCAACCCGCCAGAGCCCCGACGTCACCCACGTCAGGGGCGGCTTCAGGAGCCTGGCTCTCAGGACGGGCCGACAGGGTGGCTGCACTGGGGTGAGGGTGGACGGGACAGAGGCTGGGGCACCGCGGCTGCAGCCCCACTGGCTGGAGCCACTCCTTGCAGACGGTGGGGCCTCCCTTTCCTCATTAACATGGAGAGCCCTCTGGGCTCCACCACCCAGGGGACTTCCCTCTAGCAAAGCAGAGCCAGCGCCTTGGGTCCACGGGCTGTCCCGCTCCAGGGAGCTCATGCGGGTCCACCCTTCCCCACCTGCTTCACTCACACCTGCCACGTGTGGTCACCTGGGCCACTCAGGGCGAGTCCGCCTCTGGCCGAGGTGACCACGATGGATCGAGCTCATAAGGGAAGAGAAGTGGGGAGGGGAAACTGAGGCCGAGGGCTGGGACTTGTGAGATGGGGCAATGAAGGAGGAGCTGGGCCTCAGCCCCCAGGGCTCCTCACCTGCCGGGTAGGAGACATTCTGTCCCCGGACGAATGGGCAGCTGAAGCCACACTTCCCTGCCCATTGAGCTGACCCTCAGGGCCCCACCCTGGGATAAGAGGGGGTGTTGGAGAGCTGTGATGGAGCAGGTTGGAGGTACTACTGTATTAGCTGTGACAAAGCTCACACCTGGCTTCCAGGCACGTGTTTGAATGACAACGTGGGTGCTGACCTCTTCTCTGTGGGGACATCTGTGCATGAGCGCTGACTGGGTGCTGGTGTGCTTTGTCAGCAGGCCTGAGGCTCCAGAAAGCGTGGGGACACCTATATGCGAGGGCTGTGTGTCGGCTCCAAGGTCATCTGCATCTCGGTTTCCCTGTGAGTGGCCCACGTCCCCATCAGCTGCCACGGGGACGTTTGCTGGTTGGGTTGCAGGTGGTGTCCACAAGCGTCCGCTGAAGGGGTGATGGAGGCTGAACCACTCTATGTGACGGTGCAGAAACGTAAAGGGAAGTACTCATTATTTTACCAACATTTATTTACAAGCAATCCCATTCACCTTTTATGAAGTGGCTAATGCTCATTTTTATACAACAATAAAATGTACAAAGCCTTTATTCTCTGTCTCACAATCTGAGAAGACCAGGGTCTCACCCCTCAGGACATTCTGGGCGGTGGCCTGAACGTGTGATGGCAGGCTATGGAGCTGTGGACGTTCCTCCCTGACCCGAACGGAGAATGAAACAGTACTTCCGAGGACCCAGGGCTCACTTAAGGACATGCGTAATTAATGAAATAGTGGTATTTCAATCATAAAATTTGTGTTATTACTGATTTCAGGGAGAGAGTTAAGAGAGCAGCTCTCCTGTTCCCTGCACAAAACACCACTTGCAGACTTTCTGGAAAGAGGGTTCCCGACCCCCCCAACCCCACCTGGGGTCCTGGGTGGGCGCCAACTTCTCCCACTGCACTGCTGAGCTCCTGGGAGGGGTCAGGGTTCATGCAACTGACCACTAAAAAGGTAATTCTGTTTGATTGTGGTTGGAAATGTTAAATTTGAGCTGCTAGAAACTATTACATTTCAACAGAGCAACAACACACTTTGGTCAAGTAAATCTGAATAAGATAATGGGGTGATTTGTAAAAGATCTGCTAGGAAATATGGACCTCAGTTGTCTACAGTATAGGAAGAAGGAGTTGGATGTTAAGTCAACTTGTAAGTTCCTTTAAACCAAAATATTGTATTTTATTCTATTCTGTTTTGTTCTTTTCATGGCCCAATGCTGAAACCAGAACTACTTTCATTACCTGCAGGTCTGACTCATTGACATGTTTAATGCTCTAGCATTATACCAGAAATAATCGAATGGTTTCACTGGGAACTGATTCAATTCACATCAGTCTTAAGAGAATACATTTCCAGGTGTTTACTGGTTAATGATTGGTTAGTAACTACTCAGTGGGTTCAGAATGGTCAACTCGCTTGTGCATGGGTATGTGACCATATTGATATTTAGGGAAGAATTAGGATGAATGACATTTCCAGGGAAGGTCATTTTTTCCCACATTGATTTTAGTCCAGCATATGCAATAGTTTCCTTTATGGTGATGATTAATAACACACATTTGTTTAAAGTGCTGCTGGGCTTTAATATTCATTGTCGGCTTTGACCCTCGCAGCCCTTGGGGGTCGGTCAGTGTGAGGACCTGGGTTATCCTCTCATAGATGGGTGGCCCTGATGGCCCATAGAACCAAGTACAGACCTGGGCCAAGCTTCAGGCCTCCTGCTTCTTAATCTGATGGGCTCCTTTTAGAGCCAGCAAATACTTGCCCCTCTCAACGTTTCTGCTTTACTGGAAGATGCAGAATTTAGACTGGAAGATGCAGAATTTAGACTGGAAGATGCAGAATTTAGATGTCCAGGTATCGTGTGGTGACTGTAGGGCTGGTGACTGAACCAGCTCATGTCCCACCAAACACCGTGGCATTCATGAAGCCTCGTGAAGCCTCCTTCATTTTCTTTTTAATTACTATAGAAATGGATGTGCCATGATAATGAAAAAGTAGCAAAACGCCCTTTCCCCAGACTCTTTTGCACAAACTTTTGGATATATGGGGAAAAATACTAGATGGAAGACTGCCCTCTCACCGGTTTCCAGCACACCAGGGCTCAGGGTCTCCTGTTTGATACCGTCAGAGCGCCCTGACTGGTGAGGTCCAGGCACCTTGAGAAGTCCCGATGGGGAGCCTCTTGGTGACTGAGTTCTCTCCACGCAATGCAGGCTCCTGGAGACCCTTGAGGGTGACCACCCAGAGCTATGCAGATTCCAAAGCCACATTCTGCTATTTCCTCAGAATATGGCTTCTCCCAGTGTGTTTTCTTATTGCAGAATTGAGCCATGGCACAAGTTTGAGCCCTAGTTGTTCATAAGCAGAGTTCCTACCTGAAGGCAAATGGCTCATCTCCAGTCAGGGAGCTGCCCAGGCAGCGCTGGGTTAGTGACCTGATGGACTGGGGGTGAGGGATG
>SJYF01002196.1:1045427-1064709 GCA_006410515.1 Procapra przewalskii
TCGCCTGTTTTCAAGAGCTTCACTTTTATAATATAAACACGCACATGCACTTGTACACGACATATATACAAGTAAGTATTCTGTGTGTATTCTAGTGACACACTCCTGCACTGGGGAGCGTCTGTGTCTGCTCTTGTGTGTGGGTGGCAGTGAGCTCACAGGTTGAGATATTTTGCTTTAGCAGTGCGGCAGCGTGCACTGATACCAGCCGAGTTCAAGTCCATGCCTGCACCCGCCCGCTGTGTGGTCGCAGCTTCTCGCTTTCTCCGCGGTCTCAGCTTTGTTGTCTGTAACTTGGGGTAATAACGGCCACCTGTAGGGTTAGTGTAGGCAGTAGAAATGACAACTAAGGCCCTAGCCCAGTTCTGGCACAGAGGACCTATGAAATAAGGAAGCTATCAGCTTATTTTTCAAGTATTGAATGAGAAGCGGAGAAATGAGTTGAATGCCTTCTTAAAATATTTTTCTGAATCTAAGGTTTGATGAGATACTACCTATTATGGCAACAGAAAAGCTTTGTAGAGATGCCTTTGCTGTTCAGACCACAGCTGCTTCTGAGACTGAATGAACGTGGGATGTCCATACCTAGGAAAACGCTGGTTGGGGTTCTGCATGTGCTATGAAATATTCTGCTGTCTCAGTGGGAAGTGAGTATCTTGGAAATGCGAAGCAATGATGTACAACGAACGTGTGAAGTCAGGAGCTCACAATGCCGCGGATAGAGAGGATGTCACTTGAAAGCAAATACTGTCCTGTGTGAAGGGCAGATTTGGTGCTGTGAGGAGTACGCACAAAAGGACTCTGGAACCCACAGTGAGCAATTTGGATTTTGAGGAAAGCTGTTTTTCCAACTAGTTTATGAAGAAAGACCATAGGCAGGACAAAATATGGAAAAAAAAAAAAAGAAATCACTTGAGCATCCATTTCTGAATGGGTTTTAGGAGAACAAACCATTTCTGTGCACATCCTTTGGACGATTGGACTGAGTCCCTCTAGGGCAAAACCCTGGTCCAAGCTCATCCACCCCTGGTCAGTTCCTTCTAGGTCCTAAGATGTTTATGAGTTTGATCTGCATTAATAACTTTGTCCAGAAAGAGTAGGACTGGGTTACCTATTCCAAATCTCAGAAACACCCCTTCCGGATGGGGAAGCTGTTGGAATCAGAGGGAAGGAATGAGAATGCCTTCTGCCTGTTTCCGTATCTTCACCTCCTCTTTGCATCAAACTGCCCGCAGTTTGATTTAATACCTGTAAATCTTCTCTTATGAAGCGAGAGTATAAAAGCTCAGCTTAAACAAACTACCTCCTCCCAGGCTGAACAAAGGAAGTCTCTAATGCAAATTAGATTAGCTCTAGATTTAAAAAATGCCAGGAACTCTATCTGGAGTCAGCTTTCAGCCTCCTTCCCTGAGAGACTCTGCTTCTTCCTTACATAACTCATTAACAAGGAAAACTCACTCCTAAGCGCCTAACAATTTAAAATTTAGAGAGCAAACAGGTAAATAAAAAGCATAAGTTCATTCTGTCAAATGCACTTTAATTCCTCCCTTTTTGTTGTACTAAGATATTTAGAGATAAGTTTCTAGCTCCCTAAGAGGTAAAATCTGATTGTATCGACCACATATGAGTGCTTGGGATGTGGGCTCATCTTTCACAACCTCAGAATTGTGTTGGTTCTCCAGTCAGAAGGACATGGTACTTGTCCTGGTGCCAAAGCTGATAGAGGTTGTGTCCCAGAGGAGAGGGGTCGCTGGGTGACTTAAGCCTTGAATTGTCATCTGCAAAAGTGTCACTAATTTATAATCCCACAGGGACACTTCTGTCTGCTGTGTTTCCCAAAAGCTGCCTCTGCAAGTCGGGTGTCTTGAGACTGGTCTGAGATGCAGCTTAGACGCATGGACAGATTCAGGCCGCCTTCAAGCCTCCTTGACAGTTCAGGGGGATGAAGGAGCTTGGAATCCCTGGGAAAGAGGGAGGAAGTGATAGGGAGAGACCTGGAGACCCTTCGCAGGTTAAACTCTGACAGGGATGCGCTGGTGGAGGTGGGACCCTGAATCATGAGGAGAAGTGACTTTAGAGCACGTGAGTGAGCACCTCACATTTCCAGGTGGCTTACCAAGTCTATTTCAGCTTTCAACCACTGTCTGACTTAGGGAGTCATGAGGGTGTGTGTCAACGTGTGCATGTCCATAAGTGTGTGTCTACAGGTGTCCGTGTGTGTCCACACATGTCCACATGTGTCTGCATGCATGTACACACTACTCCATGCATGTTCATGAGCGTCTGCTTGTATGCCATTGTGTGTGTGATTATCCATACATACGTGTCCATGTACATCTACGTGTGCCCATGTGTGGGTCTATATGTATGTGTCTGCCTGTGGGTGTCCATGTGTGTGTCCATGTGTATCTATGTGTGTCCCTGTGTGTCTATATGTGTGTGTCCGCCTGTGTGTGTCCGTGTGTGTGTCCACTGTGTGTGGATGGACGGGGATCCAGCATGAGGGCACACGGGAGGTGGGAGAGACTGCATGGTCACTGGGCACAGCCCCTGGCTTTCCCCTGAGGTTCAGACCAGAGTCCAACCTCATTAATGTGAGAGACGTGGCTCTGTGAAGAGCAAACAAAAGGTGAAGAGAAAACAAGTTCATCGGGGCGGGGTTCACTGTCGCCAGAAGTGAACCACAATGTTGGGCGTGGAATGCCAGCCGCTCGCTCAGGGAGCAGCAGCCACAGAGCCGTCCAAGCGCAGTTTTCACTGTGTTTTCAGTCAGTCTGGGCACTGCTTTTGCTTCTCTTCCTGCTCATCTTGGAAAATCTCATTACACTGTTAAATGTTCTTTTAATGGTACATCTCCCTGTTTTATTTGGCGGAGGCGGTAGGTTGGACGAATCCTGAGTCTGAGGTGGGTGCCCGTGGGGCTCCAGACCCTGTCCCTGGCTGCAAGCATGGCCTCCCCGTGTCTGGACCCGAGCATCGGGGCACCATTTGCATGGCCACAGCACTTCCTCGCTTCCTCACTTCTATGCGCTTCTCTGGGAAGACGGTGGGGGCAGTCATGCGGTTTCGTCGGAGCTCAGTCCAGTTTGGTGTTTGGCTTTAGGAAGTGGTGGGAAGAGGTCCTCAGAGCTAAATCGTGCTCTTTCGTGAAAGGAAACCTGACTGCAAGTGACTGTGGCCACTCAAGGCCCTGGTGGTGTGATAGTCCAGGGGCCGCTTCAGGAGGGACCTGGTGTGAAACCTGTGTCAGTATGGTCCATGAAGAACCAACCAGCCTCGCTGAGGAATTAGCGGAGGTCCCGGTGGAAGCAGAGGCAACTGAGAAACTAGCTGGTCTGAGGTCCCAGTGGAACCAGAGGAGATACACAGGGATGTGTTCTATGGCTCCTCTGTGCAGAAGACACAAAGTATACATATTTAGCCTTTTTAAGTTAAAATCCATGAAAGCAGTGTATTTTGAATTTTCCATTCTGGCCTAAGTTTAACTTTTAAAACAACTATGTAGACAGTAATAAATGCTTACATATCTATTTATGCTTTTGAAATACTGGCATTGGTTATCAATACCTGGCTTTTCACATTTCCTCCTGGTTAATATCAGCAACATGGTAAATAAAAGATGGTACTTGTTACAGCTAGGACCACTAGGAGAATGTTATGAGGAATCGGATATATCTGCAGCAAGTTGGTTGTGGTCAAATATATTTTAAATTGACTTTTGTGTGTATCTTAACATTCAGCATGACACGCTGTGTGCTATAAATAAAAGATCGTGGAATGAATTATATCCCTTATCTAAATGACGACACAGAAAAGAAGAGTAGCCAACCTCATAATTGAATATCCTTTAGGATGTAATGGTATGTTTTGTTTAACTGGTTGGATTCAGGCAATCAGTATAACATAAAACATAAATTAGCATGATGCTAAGACGAATACAAATATTTGTGCATCTTATTGTGTAATCAGGTGCAGGCAGAACTAGAGTGCTGCTCTGCAAGGCCTGCTTTTAATTAAAAGAGCCCCAAATAGAACCATCATGCTTAACATCAGAGAAAAAAATCTCAATACAATCTGCCAAGCAGCCCCCTTATAACAAAACGTTTCATTTTCCTGTGGGATGGTCACACTATGGATCTGGGTAATATGACTTATTGATTATTGCTCTAAGTGCTCTCAGTGCTATTGATAGGTTGAAGATGCATGAAATCCCGCACACCGTCCAATCTCCTCCAAGGTGGGGAAAGCGCGCATCTGGTTTCTCTCAGCTCTGAAATGCTCATTAGTGAAGGTCTACAGCGAGTAAATCCTGCTCTTTTAGGAAGTGAGCTAATTAGGAGTTGGTTTTACACTTCTCAGGGTTTCATTACAATCTTTACACTTCTGTGATGGTGCTTAGGAATTGCTTCTTCCTCGACCTCTGCAGTCGTGGGAGGGCTGTCCTCTGAGCAGTGATCTTTGCAAGGTCGCTGGGGCTCACTGGGGCTCGCTGGGGCTGGGGCGAAGGATACCGTGGTCCAGGAGCTCAGTAACTAATCACAGTTAACATGGGATACACTTCCTGCTTGCAAAGGTCAGTGGGGAGGATCACAAGGCAACGTGTAGACAGAGAACCACAACCCTTCAAGACCAGGTCCCTAGGTGGGCAGCCGAGGCCAGCTCTGCTATGGATTGCAGGAGGGGTCATTACAAGGAAATATTTTGGGATCCTGTAGGTACAGTTGTTTCTGTATGAACTGAAATTTGCTTTACATAAACACTTGGAGAAAACAGCTGGGTGAGATGAAGTCAACACATCCTCGTCACTGGAATCTGGCTGCTTTCATTTCATCTTTTTTCCCTGGTGTGAGCCAGCACCATCTCCTCTTTCCTCTCTTGTTTTTCCCCTTGCTTCAATCCCACGATGCCTGGGTCCTGCTCTTCAAATGAATCCCATGCACTTATCCTTCCTGATCTAAAGTTCTTTCTTCCATAAGGACTGACCCGTAGTCTCAGAATTTCTAGAGTAGAGAACATGCAGATTGCTGTATTTTGTGTCTTACAAATGTTAGGTTGGGATTCTCAAATAGACTTGGAATTCTTTGCATCCAGGAAACATTTAATACAATTCTTTTATGTTCTCACCTACCCTGGAGAATTCAAAGGGTGTAGTGGACTGTCCTCAAACACTTGTTAAATGACTGGTAACATGATTGCTTTCTGGAATCCAATATTGAATTAAAAACTTTATGAAGGTCAATGGTGATGGCAGATGTCACAATTATGTGAGACCAAGCTGTGCAAAGATGCCCCTGTGATGCTGTGTACCTGTGTGTGTGTAAAACATGCCTCTTCTGTCAAAACATACTAAGTGTAGCAACCGATTAAGGTAGTTAAAAGCAAAACAATAATATTCAGTGACACCAGTGTCATGAGAACGTGGTCTGTTCATGTTCATACATGTAAGACTGTGCGAGATGAAACTGGAACAAGCAAATTCAAGAATGGACTTTCCAAGTTTCTTAGGGCAATGGGAGCACTAAAGAAGTGCTCAGTGGTGAGGGCGAGAGGATGAGAACCAGCCAGGGCCAGGAGAGTTGGGGGATGCAGAGGGACCTTCAAAAGAGGAAGCCAGAACAGAATCTCCACCCAAAGAAATTTATTTCCATTAAGAAATAAACTTTGTTTCCAACATGAAATTTATTAGCAAGAATCAGAAAAAGAGAGCAGGGTCCCTAGAGAGCATCTCCTGCCACTGGGAAGACCCAAAAGAAGTAGAAACTTCCTAACTTTATATGGACTGCAGTGAGAATCATGACCATTCCTCTGTTTGAGTCTCCCCTGGAATCTGAGGCTCTATTTGGCTTCAAGTGCTGGGTCATGTAAGACAGTAAGAATGTCTCGAGGGTGTCAAAGAGAGCGTGTCGAGGAGAGAGAGATCACCATGGGGCTACCCTGCAAGGAGTGGAGTTTGTCACCTTGCTCTGCCCAGCTTGCCAGCCAAAGGAAGCAAGAGTATCTAGCATGATTGTTAAAGAGGGGACGTGTGAGCAGTGGTGGCACAGAGAGCATCCAGGATCATTCCTGCCAGTGCACATGGCTGTGTGCACATGTGTGTGCACATGTGTGCACAGCTGTGTTCACACACACATGTGCATGGTGGCATGTGTGCCAGTGTGCACATGGCTGTGTGCACACGTGTGTGCACATGTGTGCACAGCTGTGTTTATACACACAGGTGCATGGTGGTGTGTGCCAGTGTGCACATGGCTCTGTGCACATGTGGGTGTATGTGTCTGTATGCATGCTGGTGTGTGCACACATGTGCACACGGCAGTGTGTATACCTGTGTGCACATGTTTGTGTACACATGTAGGTGCATGTGTGTACATGTGTGGCAGCATGTGTGTGTGTGCATGAGTGTGCATGTACCCTGACCTCACCTCAGGCCTCGGTGAAAAGCCTGGAAGGTTGTGTCTGGTGGGGTGGGCCTCACATGTGGAGGTGGCTGACTGACCCAGAGACAGAGCTTTAGTCGGAGTGTCTTGCTGTGAGCTCACCTCAGCAGGATTTGAGTTGGGATTTTCTCTGTCTGCCATGAGGGAGAAGGGCAGCCAACTTGCCAGTTTGGGTGGGGCCTCGTGAACCACAGCCCCAGCGGAGCTGCGCTGCAGCCAAGTGCTGCCTCTGCGGGCTGGCAAGCTCGGGCAGACCTGCAGCGCAAATGTGCCTCCTGTGGGCACAGCCTCACTGACACTGGGTAGCAGACGGGGTCCTGAGGAGCTCAGGGCAGCTGCCCCATGGCCCAGTAGGGAAAGAAAGGAGCTGGGGGGCCAGCGCCCACGTCCACGAGGCATGTCACCCCAGGCTCCAGCCACCGAGACTGCAGCTCAGGGCGACCAGGGAGACGGGACGTGGACTCTGGAGCCACCATGTGAGGGCCGTCGTGGGTGAGCCGAGGCATCAGCCGGGCTTCCTGGAGCCCCGCTGTTCGTCCTCTGCAGCCTGTCAGGCAGGTCTTGAAGGCAGGGCTCGCATCTTCATTCCAGACACTTTAGAGAGCCAGACATACCTCTTCCTTTAATCCCTGAGCTTCTCACAAACAGACTGGTCCTTCTCTGGGATGGAGCCTCTGAACAGCCTTGTGGGAGTCCTCTGTCTTCATCTTCGTCATCATCACCATCATAGTCAATATTATCCCCTCAGACACCTTGGAATCAGACCGTCTCAACACGCACCAGGAGATCAACCATTCCCCTGGCCTTAACAGATGTGAGATTTATCAGCCGGAATCACGTGGGCTCATGCACAGCAGACCATGGCTGGAGGGAGCAGGGTCATGTTCTGCACAGCAGGTGGTCATGAGAGTGGGCCTGGGATGGAGAGGCAGGCGCTGGGATAGCCAAGTCTGCACGTCTTCCCGCGGGTTTGGGACAGGGGGCGGCATCTGGAATCAGACATGTTTGCATCTGTGGCACTGTTTTCACTGAGGCTCACCTGGCAGGGGTCTGATGAGATGCTGGATGTAGGCAGTTTATTTATTACAGAGAGTCCAGCCTCAGTGTCATGCGTTCAGAGTGAGTCTGCACCAACACCCTGACACAGCCCCAGAGACGTTCCCCCACAGCAGGTAAGGTTTGCTGGGTCAGCATCCCAACCTGAGAATACTATATTCAGTGAGTGATTTCCTGGGGTTTTCAAGGAGGAAATTTTGGCTCAAATCTCTCTTTCCACTGTTCCACTGTTTCAGGTGCACAACAACTATTCAGAAGGCTCCCTTACTCTCTGTTTCAGTTTGTTTGAGCCCGTGAATCAAAAAGCAGAGACTCCAAAGGCAGTTCAGTGAAGCTGAATGAAGCTTCCCATGGGAGCTGGGATGTCGTTCTCCCAGCTGGATGTAGATCCGTGTGGAGTGTATCAGGAAAGCTCGCGAACATGAAACCACGTGAGCCAGAACCACCGAGTGGCTCAGTCAAGCACACACACGTCAGAACCTCTGGGCTTTGTGAAGTGCTGCTGATGTGTCCGGGACACGAGCATGGAGCCTGGTGGTCCTCAAGGCATGAGGTCAGTGAAGACACCAGCCACCGCCCTCCCGCCTGTAAGACATGGGAAGGACCGTGACCTACTGTCAGATTCTCCCACCGTAAGGACACTTCTCAGTGAGTAAGTTCATCTGGACCCCTGCTTATCTTCTCCTGTGTGGGCGCAGACCAAAGGAATTTTCCATGTCTTTTCACAGGTGACACCCTCACATGGGCCCATATTCATGGCATTTATATCAATTAATATGACATTTTGCCTCAGAAGCTAACATTTTGTTTCCTTTTCAGTAGATTTTATAGTTTTTTCCTTACACAGAAAAAATTTGTCAAGTCTGAACTTCTAAACTTTGGGAACATTTTCTGTGGATTGTCTAGTAGTTATGACCTGTAGCTGAGACTGAGTTCTGTTTTCTAATTCTATTTAAAATTGTTTTTATCATAATATTGTAAAAATTACTTTAAGATTTACAGTCGGAGAAGGCAATGGCACCCCACTCCAGCACTCTTGCCTGGAAAATCCTATGGACGGAGGAGCCTGGTGGCTGCGGTCCATGGGGTCGCTAAGAGTCAGACACGACTGAGCGACTTCACTTTCACTTTTCACTTTCATGCAATGGAGAGGCAAATGGCAACCCACTCCAGTGTTCTTGCCTGGAGAATCCCAGGGTCAGAGGAGCCTGGTGGGCTGCTGTCTATGGGTCGCACAGAGTCAGACATGACTGAAGTGACTTGGCGGCGGCAGCAGCAGCAGCAGCAGCAGCAAGGTTTACAGTATTTTTAATTTTGTAATTTAGCAAAATACAAATGGGATAGAAAGATGGAGCAATTACTTTTAGCAAGATTGTTTTTTAAAAAATCAAAACCAATTCCAGAGCTCCAACCACAGAGGCTGCCCTGCATGCGTGAGAGTCTCTTGTGAGTCTTTGCAAACTCAACTCAGATCCCAGAGATCAAACTGAGTGAGTTCACAGCCGGGCTCAGTGCAACTCAGGGCAAAAATACATTTTCTATCTGACAAGTCCATTGCATAAATAAGCAATTCAAACACAATTTAAATACTATTATGGGTGAAGCATAATTAATTTTAAAATCATATTTAAGCATTTTAAAGTCTGCGATCTCTTGGTTCATTTGCTGTAAAAGAGGCATCACTAAATCATTGGCTCTGCACTTTTCGAACACTTTATCAGTATTTGTGTTTTTAATTTCCTTTCTCTTTTTGAGACCAGAAGATTCTCTGCATTCATTGTGATTACATCATAAACTATCTAATCATTTCTGTTTGAAGAAGTGTCTTGTAGAAATGGTGAGACTGACCCACTTCTCAGTGGCTTCATCAAATTCTGCAGCTTTAATTCCGACATACACCAAAAGTTCTATTTCTCTCTTTTTTCTTCTCTTGCCCTCTCTTCAAGGAACACCTCCTAATTTTGTTTTATGGAAGTTCCTTAAATATGGCATTTGTTATGATGTCTTCATATTTACACTTGGAAAAGGCTAATAATAAATTAAAAATTTAAAACATCGCATGGGAAAAATACATAGTACTACAATAATGAGTTATTGTTACTGTGTGTATTTTTATGTTGTTTCTGTTTGGAAAAAAACAATGTTTCCCTGTGGAAACTCTCAACTTCTACAGTGCAACCAGGGTAGGAAGAAACTGCCTCTGTGTTTAGCAAGCGATCTGATTATGCAATGTATTATTATGAAATGAGCTCCATTGGAAGATCGAAAATATTTATTGCTTTGGATTTTAGTTCCTACAATCATTATGAATGCCAGACAATGTCCATTTTCTAGGCAAAAAACAGGTTTGGAGAGATTAAGTCACTTAACTAACAGCTGGCAACCAGCACCGGTGCTTATCATCACTAACTACTCAGGCATGCAAAGCTGGTTAAACAGGAGAGGGTGTTGTCTCTGTTAGAAATGACACAAAGTCTTTATCTCTTTGTCTAAAGAAAGAAGGGTGGTGACTACATACAACACTGTTCTTCAGGGCCACTCTTTTCTTCTTAGTTCTCATCAGCTCTCTGAAACACCTGTCATGTAGCCAGAGGACACCCTCCCTGGCCAGCAACCCTGGGAAGATGGACAGGCGCCCTGTTCACTTCGTAGGACTCCAGCTCATCTCTACAGGGGTGCTGTACGTGGGACGGCCTGGCCCCTCAGCTGTGTGGTCAGATGGAAATGGTCTGTAGGTCCCTCCCAGGCTATGGCTGTGGTGCTCAGCCCCTGGAAACCCCTGCCAAGAGGCGTCCTATCCCTGCTCCTTAGGAAGCTGATGACTGGATTGTAAAACTATTATGGGAATTCTGGCACAGGTAAAAACCTCAAGCCCCTGTCCTGTGTGGGTGGAGAGGCTTTTAGACAGGGAACTTACATAGTGACACTTAGAAGTGCTCACTCAGTTGTGTCTGACTCTTTGCGACCACATGGACTGTGTCTGCTAGGCTCCTCTATCCATGGAATTTTCTGGGCAAGAATACTGGAGTGGGCTGCCATTTCCTTCATCAGGGGATCTTCCCAACCCAGGGATTGAACCCACGTCTCCTACATGGTCAGACGGATTCTTTACCACTAGTGCCAAAGAAGTCAGTTGCAAAAGGATCACAGGATTGCTGAATAGAGTTCCCAGTGCTATTCAATAGGACCTTGCTGGTTATCCATCCTGGGTGTAATAGTTTGCGTTGCATTTCTTAACTGAACACACTTTCACTATTTCACAAGTGGTGGTGGAGCTAACATTGAGAATTCACTAGAAGCCTGACCATGTACTATGTGCGTCATATTCTCTGGTTTAACACGTGTCAGTTTCATGAGGCCTGCTTAGTGTTTTCACTCATAGATAGGAAAATGACTAAGAGATTGATCACTTTATAACGTGATTCAAGGGCCCTCATTTGCCATCCTCACCAGTGTAACTGGTCCTTATGGCTTCAGTGTGGCTGACCCCACTGCCCCAGCTCCAGGGAGGAGCTCAGAATCCAGCCAAGACTGTGAAGCTTAACAGCAACTGGTTCAGAGGAGGCCACACATGTAATTCAACCCAAAGGAACATGTTAGCTCCAGCTTTGTCAAAACCCTTGAGAAACAGACACACTTCTCACGTAAGTGTTAAGCTGATACAAATGCAAGGAAGAAGGCAATGGCAACCCACTCCACTACTCTTGCCTGGAAACTCCCATGGGCAGAGGAGCCTGGTGGGCTGCAGTCCATGGGTCGCTGAGGGTTGGACATGACTGAGAGACTTCACTTTCACTTTTTACTTTCATGCATTGGAGAAGGAAATGGCAACCCACTCCAGTGTTCTTACCTGGAGAATCCCAGGGACGGGGGAGCCTGATGGGCTGCTGTCTCTGGAGTCACACAGAGGCAGACACGACTGAAGCAACTTGGCAGCAGCAGCAGCAGGGAAAGGGTAGGCGCTGTCTCGGAGGAAGGCAGCATGGGAGAGGCTGGAACCAGGCACGTGGAGGGATGAACTCCCATGGATGTGAGCCCTGGGCCAGCCGTGCGCGGGCTTCAGTCCCCTGTGTGAACCCTCGGCTGCATCTTATTCCTTCTGTTATGAGTGGCAGGTCCAGCCCCCTGTGTCTTACTTCCATGACCTTGAAGTCCCCACTGCTGTCTGCTTTCCTGGGATCCCATCCACAACTGAGAGATAGTCTGGACCATCCTTACAGCTTTTGGAGCTGGTCTGGCTCTGATTCAATCAGCAAGTTCAGCCCAAGTGGGTCCATTTTCTTATTTCACCTCCTGTGCTCCTGGGTTTATGCTGAAGCACATTTGGTGAGTATAGCCCAAACTTTGCTTTTTCCAGTAGTCACAGACGTGAGAATTGGACCATACAAAAGGCTGAGCACCAAAGAATTGATGTTTTCCAACTGTGATACTGGAGAAGATTCCTTAGAGTCCCTTAGACTGCAAGGATATCCAACCAGTCCTTCCTAAAGGAGATCAGTCCTGGGTGTTCACTGGAAGGACGGATGCTGAAGCTCAAACTCCAATCCTTTGGCCACCTGATGCAAAGAACTGACTCACTGGAAAGGACCCCAATCCTGGGAAAGACGGAGGGCAGGAGGAGAAGGGGGAGGCAGAAAATGAGATGGTTGGATGGCATTACCGACTCTATGGACATAAATTTGTGCAAACTTAGGGAGATAGTGAAGGACAGGGAAGCCTGGTGTGCTGTAGTCCTTGGGGTTGCAAAGAGTTGACTTAGTGACTGAACAACAAAGTTTGGTAAGAATGATGTATGTAGTATCAAAGTCTGCTGTGCGTATCACTTCCATTATAAATGAAAACCATTAGCATTTCCATTTACTAATCTTCATATGGTTTGGGACTTTGCACCTTTATGATCTGAAAGACAAATGCTTTTCTTAACTTCAGATGTCCACACGCATGAGGACTAGCCCCAGCTCAAGCCTTTAAAGTTTACATTCCTACAGGAAAGTCAACTTCAAGCAAAAATACTCGGACTGCCTCCCTGTGCTTCCCCCATATGCAGAACTTTGATTGCAGTAGAACATGGCTGATGAAAATTATGACTTAAATAATTTCTCATAACATGCCACAGCCACATAACTCTTTAGATTATCCTACTAATCTTTCCTCCCTAATGCTCCTTTTATTTGTTTATTTTCATGTTGGGTTGTTATTTTTATTACCTGACCACGCTGTGTGGCCTCTTGTATAAAGCAGTTGAAAGACTCTACTTTTAGAATGAAAGGCTAGGAGAACCGATTCTGTGTTCACTTACTTTTAAGTAAACCCTGATTATCTGGAGTGACTACGCCACTACCATCCTTGTGAATGGAGCTCTTTTGTATAAGTTTTATGATACCTCCTGCCAAGCGAGGTCATGCTTTAGTGTAACCTGACACTCTTGTGTTAAAAGGCCCAAATTAAGAAATTCCTGAAAGCTAAGCAAGGAATCCATTTTCAGATGGTTTCTTGGGCGTGAAGAAGGTATACACACATCACTAATGAATAGGAAGCGTGTGTTTAGATCTTGTTGCAAATTTACCATGATGTCTCCATAAATGCTCATGACAGTGAAATAAGTAAATTTAATAAATAAGTAAATAAGTAAATGAGTAAATTCCATGGACAGAGGAGTCTGGTGGGCTCCAGTCCATGGGGCTACAAGAGTCAGACATGACTTAGCCACTAAACCACCATGACCCAAATTATTTATAAGTACAGTGACTCTCTGAGCATCCATATTCAGTGACTGTTACAAGACAGACGTTGCCCCAAAGCATCTTCACTCTGAAGAATGGGGGTGTGTTCACTGTAAAGTCTTCCCATGTCTCTCATGAGATTCTTGTAGGTTCTTTCTGAATCTTTCATTGCTAATTTGAGAACATTCATAAATGTTAGATTTTTTTCACTTTAGAGGGAAAATGGAGTGTGTTGGCTTCTGTGTCTGATTGGAGCACAGGGATGTCATCGTTTGCTTCACTGCTGGCACGAGGGAGCCCCATGTCCTGCATCTGGGTGGGAGCCCCATGGGGCCAGATTGCCCACAGAAATACTGAAAATCCCTTCATGGCCACTAAAAAAGTCTCCCCACCATTCTCCTTGAGGAGCAAATGTACGTTTAACCTGTGAAACTAAAAGATGACAGATTAGGCTAAGAGAAACTGCCCAAGAGGCTGACGAGCGTGGTCACTGAGAGCCCCTCACAGGTGCTCTCAGCATGAATATTTAATCTGTTTCAGTCACCCTCCTGTGAACATGCCTCTCCTCTCCTGGTATCAATTCAGAGTTATTGAAATGCATATCACTCTGATATTTGATCCCTGGCCTCTGGGGTCAGTTGTTGGCTGATCAGGCTGCTAGAATCTGAGACCTCTCTGGGGGTCTTTGCACCCACCCCAGCTCATCAATCAAGTGCTAAACAGAGGACAGACAAAGAAGGGAGATAGTACTGCTGGCTCCAGAGGCGGACAGCTGGTCTACTTTGGGATGGTCTTTCTGCATTGCCAGCCTTTCTTTCTTCTGCTTTAAGGGACTGAGGAAGCCTTGCTGGTCCCAACAGAATCTCCTGGCCCTGCTCTGTACAAATCTGCTACAGCTTTCTGCCCACATGCCACCTGATCACTGCACGTGAAGAATCGCCAGCCTTAAAATGATGACAACTGAATGAGGGGCTTACTGGCCCAGGTGTCCTCACTGCAGCCATTTGGGGGAGAAGGGCATCTGTGGGCTGTCAGAGCGGGGTGTGAGCTCACAGGGAGCGGGCTTCCTCCCTGGGCTCTGTGTATTTCAGAGCTTGAGGGAGAGTCTTGCCATGGAAAGCTCAGGAGACTTTTTTGAAGACCTTCCCTGAGTGTCACTTTGACTGCATCTCTCTGGAAAAGTCAGTAGCAGCCAGTCTTAAAACGTTAATCACTCCTGTTGACTTTTGTTATTTAGATGATTATTCTTAGCCTCGCTGAAGAATAGGATGATTGGGTTGGCAGCAGAAAGTAGAATCATTTTGTTTCTCACCACAGGACAAGCAAAATTGACAACCTGCTCCATTCCCGGGAAGTCATAATTAGAAATTAGAGCTGCATCAAACTGTTCGCCTACAGCTGTAAATGCTGGCAGAAGAACTGACGAACACCTCAAAAACCCTGTCAGTTACTGAACTCGCTACATGTTTTTAAAATTGTTCGTTTGCCTACTGTAAGATCCATCCAAATAGTACTTGTGGGCTTTTAATAGGTCTTGAAGCATTCTGAGTGGCCCTCTTTTTGCTGTTGCTCAATTGTGCCCCACTCTTTGAGACCCCATGAATTGCAGCATGCCAGGCATCCCTGTCCTTCACTCCCTCCCAGAGTTTGTGCAAACTCATGTCCATTGGATCAATGACACCATCCAACCATCTGATCTTCCATTTAGCGGGGAAAAATAAGTCTCAACGTGCTCAGGAAATCTTTGCTTTTTAGTCATGGACACATGTCAGTCTTTTATGATCAAAGCTATGTGTTTTTACAAAATTATGAGGGCACAAGAGCGGAGGTGAAATTTTGAATCAGGCCATAGGTGTCCCTGAAGCATTGGTCATAGGAGCAGGTAAGCAGAACATGCTGGGTTTACTGACATAAAGCTATATTGTAGCTGACTTGAACTGGTGCCAAAAACTTTCTGAACGGGTGTGCAATTTGTCAAAACAATTCTGAGGCTTGCATGAATACGCGGACCATGAATTTTCCATGTTCTCAGTCTTCTATTGTTTGATGTATGGCATTTGGGTAGAAGTTTAGTTCATTGTGAGTTTTTAAATTATAGGTTTAAGAAAGGTTTTAGATTATTTTTCACCAAGAATTATGTGACTGTAAGCATTGCTTTATAAAACATGATACATTTAAGCTTTTATTTGAAAACTCTGAGTGTAGTCAAAATAGCCATTTTGGGGACTGATTTAGATGATTGCTAAGGCAATAAGAGGCTTCGCAGGTGGCTCAGATGGTGAAGAATCCGCCTGCCAAGCAGGAGACATGGATTTGATCCCTGGGTTGGGAAGAGCCCCCCGGAAAAGGAAATTGCAACTCACTGCAATAGTCTTGTCTGGAAAATCCCATGGACAGAGGAGCCTGGCGGGCTATGATCCAAGGGGTCGCAGAATCAGACTTAAGTTGACAGCTTAAGATGCCCTACTCCTGACTTGGGGTAAAATCCCAACTTTCAAAATAAGCAAAAGTCTGACTTGACGAAGGCACAGAGGGTGTGACTACTCACTCAGCCCCCACTGAGCACTAGCTGGATGCCCAGGGACAAGCTGTTTGTAAATACTACTTGGAGCAGACTCTGTAGATGGCAACCTCAGCTTCACGCAGGGACAGGAAAGTTCAGTCTCAGAGATTCTTTTGTAACATTTTCACCCATACAGACCAGCCTGTTGGAGTTGATGAAACTGATGAACTTGATGCTGAGGATGTGCTCAGGGTATCATGTGTGGGTGGCTGCCAGACAGGGGAGAACCATGGCTCTAGGGGTGGACCAGGAAGGACAATTCCACGTGGTCCACACCTGGGGATGAACGGATGCTTCCTGATCCTGACAGCCAAGCAGCCCTTCTCTTTCTAGCCTTGCAGATAAACAGCCCAGCACAGGCTGCTGTTTTCCATTTGTTGTGACGAGTCTGGGAAAGCCGGGAGGGCTGGTGGTGGGGGCAGCGCCATGGGGCAGCCCTCTCTGCTGGTGCTTTGGAAAAGACAAGTTCATCTCTTCCAAGAAAGTTCATTAGAAATCAGCTGCATGGGGGGATTTCTCTGCAAATCAGTCACCTTCACCTTGCAGAGAAGCCGATGGTCGGCCACCCATCCCGACCCCACTCGCCAGCCAGAGGAGCTGGTTTCCAAGCCTCTGAAGTCACTGTGTGCATCGTGCAATTCTTACTGGGCCTCGGCCATCTGCTCGTGGACTGGGCTGCTCATCCCAAGTTCCATGTTGGAAAACACAACCTCCAGCACAGAACTGGGGTCAGAATTAAGTCTCTTCTGGAAGCCTCACTGGGGGCGTGGCCTTCCTGGGAAGGGCACTGCCCCTGGGCTCACGATGGAGAATGGGGTGGAGGTCTTGATGTTACCAGGGCTGCTCTGTGGCTGAAACCGGCGTAGTTTAACCCGGCAATTGTCACCTTCAGCTACAGAAGACCACTCATCTCCTGCAGGTTTTGAATGTGATGCACAGAAGATTCAGGGTGTTTGCATGGAGATGCAGCATCCTCCTGGGGAGGGCTGACGTGAGAGCCTCTTTACCCTTTACTTTTGGTAATAACCTCGCTTCAGAATCTGCATCCTCATGCTTTGATCTATGATACGCTGCTTTCACACGGCCAAATATAAACCTCTAATCTCTAAAGCACTTAATTTTTCTTTTCTGAGGTGCTTCTGCCCCGAACAGAGACAGTGATGCTCTGGAAAACAATACAGCAGCTCCTGTTACACTTTCCCCTCCATAAGGGGCGAGAGTGTGACTTCTGAACTGCCTGTTCACTCTTTGTTCTTTCTGATTGTGTGGGTTGTGGCTTTGTGTGTGCCATTCTGAAAAATCAGGTCATTACAGTCAAATAATTGAATGATACAGTGAAGCAACTAACAGTCAATCAAATTGGTTGCTTGACTGCATTGACCAGACACGGCTGGATCATTACTGGAGATATCAGTGTCCATGGAAATCACATGGGCATTGCTGCAACAGCCTGAAAGGAGGGTTGAGGCATTACCACCCTCCGTGCCCTCAGGCTCTTCCCTGGCTATCCAGCCTATGAAGTGCTCCCCGAGGACCAGCCGTCTGCCCAGGGGCCGGCAAGACAGCCGTGGGGAGCCGGGTGACCACTGCTCACCTGAAGCCCACCCCTGGCCCACCCACTCTGAACCCTTAGAGGAGTGGCCGGTGGTCAGGGGTGAACAGCCCTGCTTCCCCCACACCTCACAGTGTGGCAGTCCAGAGAGGAGCCATACCTGAGCCCACATCCTGTTCTAACAGCCCGTCCCATCCCCTTCTCAGTGCATCAACAGGGACTAAAGGAAGAAAAGACTTCAGGGACTGTAGCAGGAAACAGCCCTGTCTGGGGGGCAGGGGTGGGTGGGGACAGGCTCTGGCAGCAGGTGGAACTGTCAGAGCTGACCCCACGGGGGCACGTTGGCCTGGTGACCTGCATGTAATTGCTTCACCATCTCAGGAGCCAGGAGGCAAGTTTAAGAGGGCCCGGCTGCTATGTCCACCCTACCAGCCCTTTGTCTGGCAAAAAAGGCACTAGAAATCCAACATAAGCCCTAAGAAATGGCGTGGATGATGAACTCTATGCTTCTACTCTGGCATTATTGCAAGCACCCTCGTCAAAAGAAGTAGTCCCACGAACATTCCGACGATCTGCTTTATTTTCAGAATTCCTCTTTACAAGCATCCCGCTATTAGATTTATATCAGCTCAGTTTGAGTGCAGGTTATGCTTTTAAATGTGGAGCTAAACTCCCAGGCTGGTCATTTCTGTTCTGGAGAAGGAGGTAACGGCTGCCCCGCCCAGCTGGAACTGGGAAGGGAGAGTCTGTGGGTGAGAGAGGCTCCACCTTGGGCTCTCCCACCACCTGGGTGCTCCCGGGGGCCACTTTCTGCCGCACCAGGGAGTCTGTGCATCTTTGTGGTGAAGGGCGAGCCTGGGAAGTGATGGCGAGCCTGGGAAGTGATGGCAAGCCTGCAGTGGGGAGCGGAGGAGTGACGTTTCGGTCAAAACCCCAGTCTGATGAGCAGTGGACCTCTGTCGCCGTGACCTCCCCGCGTTTTCTCCACCTGGGCTCCCACCGGGCAGGATCCTGAACACGGTCTCCAGGCCTCCTGCTTCTCACCTGGCTTCCCACCCCGCCCTCGCCCGCATCTTCCCATCAGAACCACCATGAGCCTCAAGTCTTCCACCACAAACCAAGTTGCTTTTGAGTGATTCTCCCAGGAGTGTGCAGGTGATCCCTGGGGACTTGTTTGGGGTCTTTTGAAACTGGGCTGGGTCGGGGAGGCAGGGTCTACCCCAGAGCAGCCAAGCACTGCCTGGAAGGTTCTTTCCAGACTCCTTGCTTGTTGACAGCTTCCTGTGGCTGCTGTAACAAACGCTATGCATTTAGTGGCTTTAAAACAGCACAGATTCATTATCGTCCAGTGAGCCTTGGCAGGCTGGATCCTCAGAGAACCCATCTTTCCTTTCCAGCCCTGGTGGTGGCCCCGGTTCCTCACTGTGTGGTCCCCTCCTCTGTCCACAAAGCTAGCACCAAGGTTCCCGTTCTTCTCCCTGGCATCTCTCTGACTGTGATTCCCCATCCCCCTCACACTAGAAAGGACTTTTGCTGTTCTTTTGGGCCACACAAATAATCCAGGCTGGTCTCCTTATTCGAAGGGCACCTGCTTAGAGGCTTAATTCCAACTGCAGCCTTAATCCCCTCCCCCTGCAAGGTAACCAGTTCATGGGCTCTGCAGGTTCAGGTGTGAACATCTTCAGGAACAACATTCTGCCACGTTGCTCAAAGCAGATGGCTTTTCGTGGTGCAAGGGGCAGGGTCCATTCATTCCTACGTGTCCCTCTTCTGGACATGGTTAGCAGAGGCTGAAGGAATTGCACATTAGCGCTTAATTATCTCCTAATCTTGGTATCTTGGAGAAGGCAATGGCACCCCACTCCAGTACTCTTGCCTGGAAAATCCCATGGACTGAGGAGCCTGGTGGGCTGCAGTCCATGGGGTCGCTAAGAGTCGGACACGACTGAGC
>SJYF01002196.1:1064717-1074952 GCA_006410515.1 Procapra przewalskii
GTCGGACACGACTGAGCGACTTCACTTTCACTTTTCACTTTCATGCATTGGAGAAGGAAATGGCAACCCACTCCAGTGTTCTTGCCTGGAGAATCCCAGGGACGGGGAATCTGGTGGGCTGCCGTCTATGGGGTCACACAGAGTCGGACATGACTGAAGTGACTTAGCAGCAGCAGCAATCTTGGTACCTTGTGTACGTTATTTAGGATAGTCACACTCAGGTACATCACTTTATACATTTTGGAATGGGAGGATGTAGCCTGTAGGGATTAAGCAACTTGCTGGTGCTCACCAGTCACTCCTGGTAAGAGGCTGGACCCACATGCAGCTGTTTCTGACTCCAGATCCTACACTTTGCACAACACCCATCAAAGAAACATCAACACTTGAGGAGGCATTAAAACTGTACTTTGAGAAGGGGAAGTGAATCTGTTTGGATGATGGGTGTTGGCAGTGACTTCCAGCTAGGTGCTGGCCCTTCTCTGACCTGCCTGGGGGCCAGTCTTAGCATCTCTGGGTGGGAAGGAGCTGCGGACGGTCCACTACTCAGCTCCCACTACTGACTCCTTTCCCAGTCCCTAGAGGCTAGTTGGGAATTATTTTAATGGCTAATTCCAGTTAACAATGAACTTCCCTGGTGGCTCAGACAGTAAAGAATCTGCCGGCAATACAGGAGATCTGGGTTCAATCTCTGGGTTGGGAGGATCCTTTGGAGAAGGGAATGAAAACCCACTCCAGCATTCTTGCCTGGAGAATCCCATGGACAGAGGAGCCTGGCAGGCTACAGTCCTTGGGGTCGTAAAGAGTTGGACATTACTGAGCTACTGGATCTGGGAAGGGAGAGTCTTACACACACACACACACACACACACACACACATGCACACGTGCTCACGTGCGCACACACACACACACACACACAGCCCACCTATCATTACTGAGGCCAGGAGTTTGCTAGGCACTTCTCATGCAGCAGCTCATTAAGTGCCCTCTGAAAGTCTGGAAGGAAGGGCATGACCCCTCTCTATGGGTGAGGAAACTGGTCTCAGGGGGATGAGTGTCCTGCATAAGCTGGTCAACAACAGAGCAGAATGGACGTCCCCGGAGCCAGGCTCCTGTCTGTGGTGCCTCTGCTGGTTGCCTGCTGGGGGTTACTTGGCAGCACACCACCTGAACAGGTGCGTGCCTCCTGCTGGGCTGCTTATTAAGGAAGTCTCTGGCCCGTCCATGTGATCTCTTCGCAACCTGAACAAACATCCTTTGTTCTAAAAAATGCATGTTTGCCAGTAACTGCAGTGGCTTGTTTTTGGGGAGAGTCTTATGAAAATGATGATGGAAAATTCATCTATGGTACTTAGACGTCACTAGTTAGTAACCTAGACTGGTTATGGTCATGGAGCCCTTGAGAATGGAAATGTCCAGGGTATCCCAGACACCTTTTCACCACAGTTGTGGCCTTTCCCTTCACACAATCTCCTTGGCACAGCCAGAAGGAGATTGGGCTGCTTCTATGAGCTGTGGTCTGTCCACCTTTGTGCACAGCATTGTGGTCAAGCATGGCCTCAAAGTGGCCACAGATCAAGGGCAAGCAGCAGGAAGGAGATCCTGGGGTAGGTGATTAATAAATAATACACATGTTCCCAAAAAACTGACATTTAGTCATTGCATTTCTATTTCCCATATCATTGTCATGGCTTTAATGTTTCATGAAATATTAAACCATTTTGAAGTGAAAATAGAATTTTAAGTTAGTATTAGTTTTTCAAATGGTGTATAGATTCTTCTCCTAATTGCTTTTAATGTTACAGTTTTTTTTAATCATGTATTAAGTTGTAGGTCTTGATTTTTTATGTGCTGACTGGAAGAAAAAAGAGAGTGGAAGCATTCATTTCAAATGCACAATTTGAGTTAATTGCAAAAAGTATTGGTTTGTTGTACTCCGAGGCCACCCGGAAATGGGACAGACCACCCGACTGTGTGCTGGGCTGGCTCACTGACCCTGGTGGGTGACTCACAGAGACACCAAACAGCCCAACATAAAGTCTGTTCCCCTCTCACTGTTAGCGTGGAGCACTGACTGCCTACAGGCCAGCTTCATCAGTCATTTATTGGGAAAAAAGTCCCCACGGAGGGGCAGGAGCATTTAAGAAAAGTTTAGTCATTCTGAACAAGTAGCACTTATTGTTTCGAGTTAAATTAAATACAAACTTCCTTTAACTTTCTGCTGGTTGTCATGGTTTAATAACTACTGGCCTTGTCGATGATCGGATGGAAAGGTGTGAATGTGATATTTTGCAGAGCCTGGTCTTTGAGGACCGGGTTGATTTATATCATGGAAAAGAAGCCAATTACTCACTTTATATGTCTCTGACAAGTATCTGCTCCTAGTTATCCAAGTTAAGCTACCACTTCCTCTGCAAGGCGTTGGGTGGAACAGGTGTCTGCTGACTTCAAGAGTGTCATTTGCCTGTTACTATCAACCCATGGGACGCAGAGCTACACGCTCAGATTCAGTCTGATGGAGGGAGCAAACCTGGGTGCACAGTCGAAGGGGGCAGAGAGCTGGAAGTCCTCCTCAGCACTTTGAGTGTGGGAGTGTCACTGGACCATCCACGCCGTGAGAAGCTACATGCCAAGAACAGTGATCTCCGAGGAGTTTGCAGAAGGCACACAGCTATCTGTTGATAATAGCATGGCTCACGGGACTCGTCGCACAGGAAGCAAAGTCTGGTCTGGGGCGAGCCTGCTGTCAGTGCACGGCTTCTTTGGCAGGGCTCTGACCGCAGCCCAGTTAGGCTGTTGTTTGGATAGCTGCACGTAGCTGTGTTCTTCAGACACCTTGCTGCTGTCGGGGAACCAGGGACAAACTTCCCAAAGTTTATCCCCATTTTAAGATGATTTCTTACAAGATGTTCCATCCTGGTCCTGCCCCTCAGTGGGGACTTTTTTCCTAATAAGTGACTGATTTGCAGTATGAAGCTGGCCTGTAGGCAGTCAATGCTCCACGCTGACAGACAGGACTGTCCCAAATATTGCTGCACTGATAAAGTCTTAGGCTCAGGTTATGGGATGGACTTTGCTGTTACTCAGAAATTGTTCAGTTGCTCAGTCGTCTCTGACTCTTTGCGACCTCATGGACTGCAACCGCCAGGCCTCCCTGTCCCTCACCATCTCCCGGAACTTGCTCAGGGGTGCATTTCAAAAATTCTAAGTGAGATATATTGTCTTTGTCACCAAACACTGAGTATTCCTGGAATATTTCCATCTGGGATGAGTGTTGATGACAATGACAGCTGAAGGTATCGATGCTCCTGAAGCTGGTGGAGACTTTCAGGCTGGGTAATGTGATGAAACCAAGGTCAAATTTTAAACTACTCAAAATTCTCTTTTGTGCTTCACAGAAATACACAGTTGTTAGGTCTCTTTATGTTAAAATCTTTATGATTCACCCACCAAATGAAATTTTATAATAAAGGATGATAACACATTGTTATTTAATCAATTATAGTTTAATGGTGGTTTTAATGCACAACCTATGGAAAATTCTCTATTTTGAAAACTTTTGATTTTGAGATAATTGTACAGAAATAAGACATACTATAGAGAGACCCTGCATGCCCAGCACCCAGTTTTCACCCCCGGTAATATCTTACAGAGCAGTGTTACAACCAGGAAATGGTCATAACACCATCCACGAACCTTAGCTTCCATTACTTTTACACACACCATGTGTGTATTGAGTTCCATGCAGTTCTGGTTACCTTGTGGATGTGAGTGACTACTATTGCAAGGGACAGACAGAAAGTTCCCAGCACACGGGTCCTTGCTGGTCCCCTCTTACAGCACATCTCACTCCACACCACTGACCGCCACTCTTCAACGTGTCTTCATAACCCTGTCATTTCAGAGTGATGACTGTGTGGACTTACTAAGTAGGATTGTCCTGAGATTGGCTTTTTCCATGTGGCATGATTCCCTTGAGAGTCCGCCAGATTGCTATGTGTATCAGCAGTCGGTAGTGCTGATGTTTAGAAGGATTTATTCTGAGGCTATGGTTTGGCAAAGGCTTTCTTTGACCCAACATCAAACACCATCCATCAAGGGAGAAATTGGTGAATTGTGCATCATACACCCATGTGTCACCTCTATCTGAAAACCTCCAGGACACAGCAGATCCTGCAGAGAGATAATGAAACAAACACTTCTGAGAACAGAACGTGAGGTCTTGTATTGGGAGAAGTGGGTCAGTTCTTATTCTTATTCTTACCTTCCACACATATCTGGGGGCTTCCCAGGTGGCTCAGTGGGTAAAGAGCCTGCTGCACAGTGGGAGACACAGGAGATATAGATCCAATTCCTGGACCGGGAAGATCCCCTGGAGGAGGACATGGTAACCCACTCCAGTACTCTTGATTGGAGAATCCCATGGACAGAGGAGCCTGGTGGGCTGCAGTCCATAGGCCATGTAGAGTTGGACACGACTGAAGAGACAGTGCAAGCATGCACACAGGTCTACCAGGTTAGTTCCTATCTTTACCAGCCTAGAGGATACAGGGGAGCAGTGAGCTAGCACAGGAGTGAGTGTTAGAGGCTGAAAAAGAACTAGTCACCTCCAACACCTTCCTAACCCCAGCTCCATTGCACCTCCCTCCCCAAAAGAGAAGCCTAGAAGCTGGCAGACAAAAGCTGTATATTGCAAAGGCTAAGCTCACTCACATGATCACTTTATACCTGCACAATTAAGTTACATTCAGGAGCATCTATTTTGGAAAGCAGGAAAGCATACACCTCATTTTAGAAATCCTTCCACATAGCACCTTGGGGAAAATAAACCCTTAAAGGAATAAGTTTAAGTTATCTGGAAAATCCATTTATATCTAGAAATTCATTCTGCTGCAGAGAAATTAGTCCTCCTGAATGCACATGAGTGTGTACATGCACACCCTGTGTATAAATGCACACATGTGTGTGGCTACACACTTTGCATACACTTGCACAGTGTGTATAAACACTCCCTGTGTACACACCCACACATGTGTGTGGCTACATGCGCATCCTGTGTACACTTGCATACAGGTATATGGGTACAGGTATACCTCCGGTACACATGCACAGAAATATGTGGGTATATGCACACTCCCTGTGCACATGCACACACGTGTGCACAACTGCTGGGGGCCATGACTTGGGGAGAGCAGCCTGGGCTAAGGGTTTTGTGAGGGCCTGGGGGAGGTTACTGATACAATGCACAGATGCCTGGACCTCTGGTTGTCCATTCAGGACACCAGCCAGCCCCCCTACCTGCTCCATCCCTCCAGGATACGGGCTTCTACTGAGAACTGCAGGAGTACAGAGCTCCTGACCAAGAGCCAGGTGGGGGTGGGTGTGAGGAGAGGGGGTGCTGAGATGCCCCTGGGAGCAGAGGGTGAGACCTCCAAACTCTCCCGGGAAGCAGATGGGAAGGTGGCTCACTGTGTCACACCCAGATGCCAGCTTGCGGGGTGCCACCCACCTCTGCAACCTCGCAGTGTGCCTTCTCCCACTTTGAGTGAGCACAGATTCTTGCTTAGAAGAAAAGTTGTGTGATTTTGTTCAAAATGCATTTATTATGAGGGCAAAAACAGAGAAATGTGTATTTATCATCTTTGTAAAGCCAGCTGGAAAGAAATGGATCCTGGCTGAACCTCCTTCCTTTCAGTTGCTGTTTCTTTCTGAGGCAGAGTCCTGGACCAAGAAGGGAGATGGATGTTGAGTGATGGGCTGGAGGGACTGATGGGGTGGAGGTGGTGACCCTGCCCATGAGCTGCCCCAACGTCCGGGGCCACAGGCATGTCTCCATCCTAGTCCGACACCATGTCTACATACTCTGAGTCTCAACTAATGACATAGATTGCCACGGGCTCCATCAGCTGGGGTCAAGCCACACTGAGTGGCTGGCTGTGCCTGTCCCTGGCACATCTCCCCTGGACCCGGACCCCTGGACCCCTCCCTTGGGAGGCTCCTGGGCTGCTGTCTCCAGGGTGTGGCAACACTGAGTGAGTTATCTCCCTGGGGCTCTAAAGTCGGATATAAAGGCCCTGCAGCTGCCATCGTTATTGTTATTATTTAAAAGTGAGTGTTTCTGTCAGGAGGTTACCCCAAGCTCGCCCAGCTCTGATCAGGATGCTAATTACAGGGATTCTAAAGAAGAGGGACACGTGATTACTACCTATCCCCACGGGCCCTCCCACAGTCTTGGGGTCCAGGAGTCACGCTCCTCGTGGGGGACCCTTACTTGCCCCGACCCAGGTTAGCAGGACGGGGCTTTTCCATCACACCTCTGTCCCCGCACCCACGAACATCCTTGTTTACCTTGGGGCTTCCAGAGAGGCCAGAGGTCAAATATGAGCCACGGGGCTGTGGGCGGTTGCACGGGGCCACCGTGGGGCCAGGCCTTTGTGGCCGCTGTCTGCTCTAACTGCTCTGAATGTGCCAGTGAGACAGCTGCTGGGTTTTTGTTTTCTCCTTGCAGCTGGAACACACTGCTCGGGTTTTCCTTTCTTCTCTCCCTTTGGTGCAGGGGGAGTGGAGGACCCTGATGTTTTCCGGTTCCTTTTCCGCTCTTGCCAGGCCGACAGCACAGCCAGGAGGGGCACACTTCTGCGTGTCCCCTCACCTGCCCGGAGCCCAGACCGCTGTGGCGCTGCATCTCCGTCGCCTCCGGTTGGCCAAGGCGGCCTCTGCAGACAGACGCGGGAGGCTGGTGCCAGTGTAAATGAGCCCCATTCATCTCCTGCCGCTGGCATACGGCATGTCATTGTCCTCGGGCACCGAGGCAGAAGCGAGGCAATCTGTTGGCATGTCCTGCCCCAGTGCAGACTGTCCACCCCACTGAGCCCCAAGAAAACAACAGAAGCCGAGAAAGGGCAGCCAGAACTTGCACAGCTTCCTTATACATGCACACGTGGCTGGGGAGGAGCCGTGCCCTCGACCACCATGCCTGCCAAGGAGAGGGAGGGGAAGGGGGTCCCAGGCTGCTCCCTCATCTCCGCATCTTTGTGTCTCTGTGTGTGTCTCTCTGTGTCCATCTGTCCATCTCTCTAACTACCAAGAAACTCTGAGTAGTTGGCACCTAAGGGGACCGTTCTCAGAGGTCATCTGACGTCACTCACATGCACCTCTTCTATTTCTGCTTCCCATCCCTTCCCCCCAAACAAGACAAACAAGTGATGGGAATTTAAATGCGTCTTCAATGATAAGAAACAAAACCCACTTGATTCCACTCATATTCAGGGTGAAAGGAAGTTTATAAGAGGGCCCAGTGATGGCTTCATTAGACAAGAAGAAAAGTTGGGCAAACACAACTCCAAAGAGTTGAGATAGAAGGTACTTACTTCACAAGGGTTAGGTTCACCCCTGGGGTGTGGGTTTTACAGAACAAACCATTGTGAGCATCTGAAGCCAGTCTGAATCTCACAGTTCAAGGCCTGACACTGGGAGCTGAGGCCCAAGGCTGTGGCAGGCTTGTTGAGGAGCGAGTTGCGGAGGGCAGACCCCTGCCAGCCGCCAGACACGGTATGTCTGTCTGGGCGGGCCCAGGGACATTTCTCTCCACCTTCATTAACATCACAGTGAAGACAGCGACACACGGGAGGTACTGAACAAAGACACTTTGACTAATTTGTAGATATATTTACCTCCAGAGGTTAGAGGACAGGGTAAAGAAATTAACTTTTAGCTTATGAGAGTGAAGGCAGGAATAGAACGTGCAGCTTTCGTTCCAGGAGAATCAAGATGCTTTCCAGATTAGAAGACAAAGATTTCCCTGCATTTTGTAAAAAATGTGCCATTTTAATTTTATATTCTCACATTTCTTACTTTGAAAAGAGGGAAGCAAATGGAAAAGGAAGATACGTGAAAGCAACTACACTCACTGCTTCTAAGTTGTAGAGAGAGGTTACGGTTATAAATACATAGATACAGACAGATAGATAGATGGATGGATAGATGGATGCATAGATAGCTATCTCTTATAAATTGGGGAAAAAAAGCAAAATAAATATTTGTTAGGCACATACTTTGCATTCTGAATGCTAGCAAGGCAACAAAGAGCAACACAGAAGCAATGCCTCCCCTTGAGGAGCTTAAATTCCTGAAAGGAGCCCCCAGGCCTTGCAGGTCAGTGGTGACTACTCAGGAGAAATGCCCCTCCCCCAGTGGCCCAGAAGAGAGTCCCCAGGGTCACGCAGATGGCGTCCAGCCAGTGGCGGCAGCTGAGGTCATGCCAGGAGCAGGAAGGCCCACCTCTGCTGGGATCACAAGGACCCGTTCCCCTTCTGGAGGGGCTGGGGGCGCTGGGAGTGCTGGGCTCCACGTGCTCCACTTGGTCAGGATGGGTAACAGGGGCCTAGTTTTCCCTCCTGCTGAAACAGCTCAAAAAATGACAAAATAGGTGAAAATGGAACTGCAGACACTGGATGTCAGGCCACAGAAACAGTGATTCTTTAAAGTCGAGAGAGGAAGGAGGTGAGCCCTGTGACACCCTGCAGGCTCATTGCCTGGAGGAAGTCTCGGAGTCACTGCCCAGGGAGGGGACAACCGGGCACAGCCTGCGGTCACCCTGGCTAGAGGGGCAGTGCTGGGTGTCTAGCCAGACTGGAGCTGGAGCTGCAGGCAGAGCACGGAGAGCGACGACTCGGAGGAGGGCGCTCTCTGGGGGCCAGAAGACCACGAGCAGTCAGCTCAGTGATCACCGGCATTAGTGCGTGCGCTTGGAGATCCTGGGGCTGGAGGAAGGGCTGCTCGAGAGGAGAGGGGCCGATGCCATGCCTCCAGGGGGCTGGGAGAGGTCCCAGGTCAGGGGCCACCATTACTCTTCTGAGAAGACTCCTCGCTGCTGTTGTCCAGTCTCTCAGTCTTGTCCGACATTTTGTGACCTCATGGACTGCTGCCCACGAGGCTTCCCTGTCCTCCACAGTATCCTGGAGTTTGCTTAAACTCACGTCCCCTGAGTTGGTGATGCTCAGTGAACACAAGCTTAGCTGCAGGGACGCATTGGCTGTAGACCAATCACAGCCCTGGGGCCCCCTGATGAATCCATAGCTCATTCTGGATAAAAGGCTCATTAACCAGAAGAGGAGCCCCTCCACCCGATAAAGGGTGTCTGCAAACCTCTCAATGGACACCACACTCCACAGTGAGAGGCTGTGAGAGGCTGGAAACTTTCCCACAAAAATTGGGGATCACAAGGGGCATCTGCCTCCACCGTGGTGGGGTTCTGGCCTGGGTGGGCAACGCTAGCGGGAAATAAAAGGCAGCTCTTTGTGGGGAAGAAGAGAAACTTTCTCCATTTGTGGATGATGTCCAGGTGGCTGCTAGTGGTAACTCAAACATTAAAAATAATACATTTGAATCAGTTCTAATGAGGTGGATGAAACTGGAGCCTATTATACAGAGTGAAGTAAGCCAGAAAGAAAAACACCAATACAGTATACTAACGCATATATATGGAATTTAGAAAGATGGTAATGATAACCCTGTATACGAGACAGCAAAAGAGACACAGATGTATAGAACAGTCTTTTGGACTCTGTGGAAGAGGAAGAGGGTGGGATGATTTGGGAGAAAGGCATTGAAACATGTATACTATCATATGTGAAATGGATTGCCAGTCCAGGTTACATGATGCACGATACAGGACGATTGGGGCTGGTGCACTGGGATGACCCAGAGGGATGGGATGGGGAGGGAGGAGGGAGGGAGAGTTCAGGATGGGGAACACGTGTACACCCATGGTGGATGCGTGTCAATGTATGGCAAAACCAATACAATATTGTAAAGTAATTAGCCTCCAATTAAAATGAATAAATTTATATTAAAAAAAAGAATCCGTCTACCAATGCAGGAGATGTAAGGGATGCAGGTCAGATCCCTGGGTTGGGAAGATCCCCTGGAGGAGGGCATGGCAACCCACTCCAGTGTTCTTGCCTGGAGAATCCCATGGACAGAGAAGCCTCTAAGGCTACAGTCAATAGGGTTGCAGAGAGCTGGACATGACTGAGACAACTTAGCATGCATGCTTGTCCTCTTGCCCGTAGAAGACCCACGGAATCCACAGAAACTATTGATATGAGGCTAGTAAGTTAGCTCAGAGAATCGCCAGATACAAGATCAGTGTACAGAACTGACTGCATTCCCGCACATTAACACCACAATCCGAAAGTCCAAAAGTGAAGTGAAACTAGTCCGTTTTCCATG
>SJYF01002196.1:1074972-1085041 GCA_006410515.1 Procapra przewalskii
GGACGTGGGGGTGGGAGGAGGGAGTCAGAGAGGGAGGGGCGGGTGGCAGGAGCAGGGCCTGTGAGGAGCTGGGGTCTGAGCAGACGGGGCCCGGGACCCCCTCCTGCACCCCACAGTTCTGGTGAGGTGCCCTGGAGAAATAAAGCAACGGTTTTCCCAGAAAAGTACACAGGCAGCGGGAGCTGCTGAGTTATCATGTCAAAACAGCTGCCTCACTTGGATTCTTAAAGTTAAAGAAAATATTTAAATGATCTTTATCTTAGTGAAGGAAAAAAAAACTACGTGAAAATCTCAACCAGTCTGGATTTCGTGTGTTCTTTTCCCTGGGTCGGGAAGATCCCCTGGAGAAGGAAATGGCAACCCACTCCAGTACTCTTGCCTGGAGAATCCCATGGACGGAGGAGCCTGGTGGGCTACAGTCCACGGGGTCGCAAAGAGTTGGACACCACTGAGCGACTTCACTTTCCCTTTTGCTATCTAGATTCTGCTTCTCCTTCCTGCTGCTCACTTGATACTATGCTTAGCATAGGTTATGGTCACTATAATTAATTCATATTCACAATATAAAAACTAAAAAAAAAAACCCCACAAAGAACAAGGGAGAAAAGTCACTGGGAATATACCCTTAGCCCTTCAGACATATCATCATGTTGAATCATCTCATACTATACTTGTCAGTGGGGTCAGCAGTGGCCTTGCTTTTAGTTGAGGGAGATGAATAATAAAAATTCAAATAAATAAATAGAAAATGCATATCCAATATGCCTATCGATAAATGCACATTTCTTAATTGCAAGTCTTTTGCCAAGGGTTTTCATCTTCACTGGCCAATTTGATGCATTTTAATATTTACTCACATAAAAAGTATGCCACAGTCTCGACAATATATTAGGAAATGAAGCTGTAATTTCAATAAAAGTATGAGTGGTTGATTGCAAATTCTGTTTCTCCAGGGAGGAGTGTGACCTGTCTTGGGGTCACCCAGGGACCTGCCTGTCTGCATCCTCAGCCGTCCCTGCTGAGGTGAGGTTCAGGGTCAGGGTGAACCCTAACTCTCACTCGCCCGTCCTTGCTTCCTAGCTCATGGCTGAGACCTGGCCCAGCAGAAGCTGAATATCGTGGGATGGAAATCGAGGAGATTCTGCTATTACTGCTAGCAGGGTGCGGAGTGGTCCTCTGAGGCTGGGTCCACACCTCAAGCTGCAGACGGGGTCTTTCTGTGGCCCGGGGCTCCCCTGGGGATGCTCCGAGCCCAAGCCCGAGGCCCCTGGGGTCTGGATCAGAGCAGCACCTTCTTGCCCTCATTCGTTCCTTGTCTTACAATCAGCTTCTTTCAGGAGAACTTCCCTGGGGGATCCCCGACCCCTAACTCCAGAGGCAAGGTGAGTGGTCTTGCCAGGTGGAGACACCAAAGCAGGAAAGATGAGTGTCCAGTCTCTGGGTGACCCTGAGTCATGGGTCCCTGGCCTCTGGGCTCCTCTTCTGTCGCTCCAGCTGGAGGCCCCTCCAGGCTCATCATCCTGTGTCTGCACAGAGGAACTGCCTGGGTGCCGTCGCTGCTCGAGAAGCAGGAGGGCGTGGGCCCCGGGTGGTCCTGCCTCTCCACCAGCCCGGGATGCTCGCTGCCCACCAGAACCACTGTCCGGGGAGCCACACCCCCCTCCCCGGGGTCACAAGTCTTCCGGTTTGCATGGGTGTGTCCACCATCCTTTTGTAGATTTTCAGAAAGAAGGTCTTGTACTTTGCTTTATTTTTCAGCTTGAATCTGACCTCCCAGAGCGGAGGCCTTGGGCCTGGTGGGCCCTGAGAGACCCTGGATGGCAAGGTTCAGGTGTTAATGTCTGTCCAGGAGGTTCTGGCCTGTCTGTGGGCTCCTGGGGCCCTGCCTACTGCCCGTGAGCCTCCTGTTCGTGATGTGGGCCACTCCTGTCGTCTGGCCTTAACGGCAGGGAGAACTGCCGTGGGACGGATTCTAAGCTGAGAAACAGCAGACAGGGGCCGAGGCCCAGGGCGCCCTCTGAGCCCTAGATGCCAGTGGGGAGTCTGCAGAAAAATGGGGGTGATTCAAAGCTTTGGATAAATAGGAGGGACATGGTGAGCGCATGCAGATTGTTGCTCGGTCCAGAGTGTCCACGCACTGAAGATCTCCCCGTAAATAATAACGTTTTAGGACAAGGATTCTCCCAGCTCACAGCTGGCAAGGATTTTGGCAGGTCTCTCCCCGGACGGTGACTGCTTTCTCAGCTCCTGGCCCCCGGGTGCGGGGGAGGGCCCCTGCAGGATGGGGGCTGCAGAGGGTCTGTGAGGCCCGCAGCCTGCCCAAGACAGGCCTGTCCTGCCCCTCTTTCGGCCTCCTGATCCATGCTGATCTGAGGCCAAATGGACTGGAGAGGCTCCCTGTTCAGGGAGAGGGTTGAAATGAAGGCATTGATGTAGATACAGTCCCTTCATTTCCCACTATAGACAGAGTGTGAGATGAGCCAATTTAGGTTAAAATATCTTTAACAAATTCTCACAGGAGCTGACATTCAAGATTGATTTTTTTTTTTCCCAGTGAAAGTGGTTACTTTCCTGTGCACGACTTTCTAGTCCTGTGCCTCTCTCTGGATGGACAGAACTGACACACCAGGGCTCCAGCCCACCTCTCTGCCAGCCCTGCAGTGAGAGTCCAGGACTGACTCGGCGTGGTGACGGTTCCTGCGGTCATCGCCAGCACATCCTGTTTCATGACTGGCTGACTCAGACTGACCGAGTCTGTCTGGCCGGTCTGTCCCCAGCGGCTGGGCTGGCGATGCCGTTGTCTCTAAGGAGGGCGCGTCACCTTTCCCCACGCTGCATTTTTATTAGCGGGAGCTTCTCAGTGCCCACGCCCACACTCACGCTGAGGGCACACGGTGCTTTCTCCCTGTGACTCTGTGATGCTTGAGTTCTTCGTCTCCTGGCCCAGTTACTCAGTCCTTCGCTGAGTGTGTCACCATAGAGGTGGTGGCTGGTCACGCCCCTTGGCTCTTTGAAGCTGTGATGTTTTCTCAGAATTCCTTTGCTTTGGTGACTTCAGCAGTTTCGAGAACACTGATCAGGCAGTTCGTAGACTATCCCTTAATCTGAGTGTGTCTGATGTTTTCCCCATGGTTAGCCTGGAAAGGAAGACCAGCAAAATAAAGTCCGTTCTCAACACATCCTATCAGCATGGCCTACCAGTGTCCGTGCCGACCTTGAATTGTATCTGAGTATGTTTTTGGTGCTGTTATTGACGGTGTTTTGGCTTTCTTACTTCTAGATGCACGTGGCTGGTTTGTGTGACAGATTTCTACTTTACCGTATTAATCTTACATCTTCCAACCTCCCTCTTTTTTATTTGTTCTAAGAGTTTTGCCCTGTTTTTGCACCTTTGGTATTTTCTACATAGACATACATGCCATCTGCAAAGACAACTTTGTTTCTTCCTTCCCAATCCATGCTTTTTAAATCTTTGTCTTGTTTTTATTTCACTGGCCAGGACTTCCACTGTGATTTTGAACAGTTGTGGTAAGAGAATCCAACCTTACCTTCTTCTGAATTTTAGGGGGAAATCATTATGAATTGTTTCTAACTGTGTTTTTTTTTTTTCAATCAGTATTCCTTATCAGGGGCTTTCCAGGTGGCTCAGTGATAAAGAATCCACCTGCAATGTGGGAGACACGGATTTGATCCCTGGGTTGGGAAGATCTCCTGGAGAAGGAAATGGCTACCCACTTCAGTATTCTTGCCTGGGAAATCCAAAGGACAGAGGACCCAGGTGGGTCACAGTCCGGGGGTTGCACAGTCCAACATGACTTAGCCACTGAGCACGTACCTTATTAAGTTGAGGAGATTCCCCTCCTGTCCTAGTTTTCTAAGAGTTTCTATCTTGAATTATGTTGGATTTTGCCAAATTTTTTTTCTGCATTAATCGATATGATCATATGAGCTTCCTTTGATTCCTCTCATGAAAAATTGTTTGTTATCAGACACTGCAATGGCAATAGCTTTGAATTCACTTGCCAGTCTATAACCAAGTAGACTTTTCTAAAATGCTTGGCACCAAATACAGTTTAATTTGGATGCCAGTTGTATTTAGGCGGGATCTATTCTAAAGCTATGTTTCTGTTACCAGCTGGAGTTTTGCCAGCTGGAGTTCTCCTCATTGGCATTTTCCAAAATACACCTCAATGAAAATTTTGCCTCAGTGACATTCTTTGTGTGCATTACCAGTGAACAACAGATGATTAAATTATATTCAATAATTTACTTCGCTGGCATCACATTTCTGGTGATGCCTAGCTTTATGTCTATGGCACTACACCAGTTAAGTAACTTAACATCTATGATGTCACATCTTTTTGAAAAATTGTCATCCATCTACATTACATGTGATAACGCACCATAATCTTTGATTAGTCAAATGAATTTGATTTCCCACAAATAACAAAAAATATATAGCAACTTCATCAGTATGTTAAATATCTTCTTACATTCCTGCTATTTTTCTTGCTTTCTTTTGTCCCCTGCAAACAACATCTGTTCACTGCATTTTTGGTGTTTTTTGCAAATGGAAATGAATAATTCAGCTTGACAGTACAGTAGTCAAATGACACCTTTAGGCGCTATTTACATCCAGTAAATAATTTCTTTGGCAAGGTAGGTGTTGGAGACAAAACAGCAGCTCCATGGGTCCAGAAATGACTTATAGGTTTCCCATCAGACTAGATCCTAAGGCTAAATTTGACACATGGAAGGAAGAGTCTGATTAGTTCTATAGACCTTGCTTTGGTTCTTGGGAATTTGAACAGTGATCTGATTGTTTCATGAAATATAGACTTATTGGTGACAGCCACATGCCTATCTGTTGTGCTTTTTAATTTCTGAGAACTTTATAAAAGAAAATATATTAGAATAGTTCCTAGCAGGGAAATCTTTAAAAATTATTACTGAAGTTGTAAACACATAGAAAGTTCTGTAAGAAGCTTGCAGTGGGTAGTGGCTTCAGGACACATCAAACAGTTAATTCAGTTCTCCATCTTTCTCCACTCATCTTTTGGATTTCATTTTTTGTTACAGAGTGGAGGATTCATCGAGGCAATAAATGTTGCTGATTTATTTCTGACCCATTCTGTTATTTCATTTGAAAATAGAGTTTTAAGAGTAAATCTCTGGCTTCCTTGGTGGCTCAGTGGGAAAGAATCCACCTGCCAATTCAGGAGGCTTGAATTTGATCCCTGGGTTTGGAAGATCCCCTGGAGGAGGAAATGGCCACCCACTCCAGTATTCTTGCTTGGGAAATCCCATGGACAGAGGAGCGTGGTGGGCTACAGTCCATGGGGTTGAAAAAGAGTTGGACACTACTTAGTATAAGAGTAAAACCAGCTTTCAAAGCTGTCCAAGGGAATAAAAAGAATTACTGGGGATCAGAGAATCTAGTCATTCTCACATACCTTCTCAATTTTTGAATTTCCTAACAAAGTAAAATAAAAAATGAAAAGCTGATTGATAAAGAGTCAACTGTTTTCAACTAAAAACAGTAAATAGATATTGAAAACATCAAATGTGATCTATTATCACCATGTTTTTGTAAAACAAGCAACATTTTTAGATTTTTGTTCTTAGAGTTCTTATTTCTCTACAGGTCACTGAAAACGTCATCAGGGGCTGGCTCTTCTGTAGCAGGATCAACTTGGTTACCTGGGCCTCCGTCCTGAAAATTGCAGAGAGGATGAATTCACCCCATGCCAAGTGGGCGGTCAGTGCTGGCAGCTTTGGGGTGTTTGTGTGTGAGAGAGTGTGTGTGTATATGTGAGTGTCAGTGAGTGTGTGTGTGAGAGCGTATGTGTGTGTGAGTGTGTATGTGGTCTCATGTAATCCTCTTACTGCTGACAAATGAGAAAACCGAGTTTCTGAGAGGTTCGGCAACAAGCCCGTGTCTGTCTGAGTCCAAGGCCTGTGGAGCTCACACTCTTGGGGATGCCCCGGATGCTCTGCGCTCAGCAGGACCCACGGGCCAGCAGGACCTCCGGGCCGCGGGCTGGCCGGCTGCACCAGCCGCCACGTGCAGAGTGAGCCTCAGAAAGGAGTGCCAGGTTTCAACAGAAGCTACAGTTCTACTGTTCAGATTAGAAGTGGAATTCCAGGAGTGCAGGGAGGAGAGGGTTGGAAAGAATATGTCCACGGATATATTCTTTGTAAGGTTTTTTGGTCAGGAAGCAAAAGAGAGAAGTAGGGTCTATGCTTTAATGGAGACGTGAAAGCCCTTTAGGATGAGAGTTTCACGGATGGAGGGGTCCGCTTACTGACTCCATGGTCTCCCTGCCCAGCCATTTCCCACTCAGCTCCGCCGTGAGATTGCTCCAGGGTCTAAGACTCATTGCCAGTTCTTCCTCACCCTGTCCCTATTCCAGTGGATCAAGTCAGAACGTCCTGACACAAAACCCAAGGCTCCAGCGCTCCATCCACTTGCGCGTCCCCCCCTTTCCCTGCTCCGTCCACGCCAGCACATCAGGGGTGCCAGCACAGTCTCCATCATCACTCTCTCTGCACCTTTGCACACGTACTTCCTTGCATTTCTCCAGCAGCCCTAACCCCACTTCACGTTCCACCTGGCCCCTCCCCACCCAGGTCCTGCCTTGACTTCCCGGTATGCAGTGGGTGCTTCCCGCTGCGCCCCACTGCCCCCTCCCCACCGTGAGTCCCTCCAGGACTATAGCGCTCCCTTACGTAGGTCCCCACACTGCTGCTCACCGGGGTAGGGAGTTTCCAAGAAATCGCTTGATGATCCCTCTGGGCTTGGAAACAAACAGAGATCATTCTGTCGTTTTTGAGACTGCATCCAAGCACTGCATATAGGGCCCTTTTGTTGACCATGATGGCTACTCCATTTCTTCCAAGGGATTCCTGCCCACAGTAGTAGATATAATGGTCATCTGACTTAAATTCACCCATTCCAGAGGCATTACTTTGCCAACAAAGCTCTGTCTAGTCAAGGCTATGGTTTTTCCAGTGGTCATGTATGGATGTAAGAGTTGGACTGTGAAGAAAGCTGAGTGCTGAAGAATTGATGCTTTTGAAGTGTGGTGTTGGAGAAGACTCTTGAGAGTCCCTTGGACTGCAAGAAGATCCAATCAGTCCATTCTGAAGGAGATCAGCCCTGGGATTTCTTTGGAAGGAATGATGCTAAAGCTAAAACTCCAGTACTTTGGCCACCTCATGTGAAGAGTTGACTCATTGGAAAAGGCTCTGATGCTGGGAGGGATTGGGGGCAGGAGGAGAAGGGGACGACAGAGGATGAGATGGCTGAATGGCATCACTGACTCAATGGACGTGAGTTTGAGTGAACTCCGGAAGCTGGTGATGGACAGGGAGGCTGGCATGCTGTGATTCGTGGGGTGGCAAAGAGTCGGACATGACTGAGCGGCTGAACTGAACTGAACTGGGCTTGGAGTCAGGATTGTGGGTGAAAGGACTTATTTGGTGAAAGAAACTTCTGTTTCTGCTCAAAAGGATGGTAGAGCCACTCATTTTAGAGAGAAATGTTCCCCACAAACCTCAGCAACTTTCTATGACACCGAAAGTCCCACATGCGCTTGTTACCAGTGCGTCAGAAAAGGAGTATGATGTGAGGGTGCTGGGTGCAGTGAGAAGCCCTGATCTCAGTGACATCCTATGATGCTGAAAGTTGCAACATGCGCATGGTGAGAGCGTGTGTGCTGGCTCCGTGAGAAGCCCCGACCTCAGTGGCGTGGGGAACCTGATGGGCGAGGCTGACTCTCCCCGGGATGGGATACGTGTGATTTCCGTGCTGTTCACGACCTGCAGGGTGAGCTGCAGTCTTAGTCGAGAGGGTCAGCAGGGCTGGGCTGGGTCTTCAGGAGCCGGGAAGAGGCATGGAGTGGAGCTGGCTTGTATCTGAGGGGTGAGGAAAGAACCTGAAGTTGTGTCTCAGGGTTAGGTAAGGTCAAGAACCGTGGAGGCGGTGATGAAGCCTGGGTTCCAGGCACACCAGGGCTCGACCAGCACCAGGTGGAGGGGCTGGGGGAGAGGCCTGAATGGACTCCAGAGAGGTAAGAAGTGCACTTAGAGGGAGGGAGCTGTGTAGGGAGGGAGATGTCTGTGGACCAAGCCCTTGGGGTTGCCGAGCTGGGTCTGAGCTCCAGGACTGCAAAGACCAGACAAGGGTGAGGGAGACGTGAGAACTGTGGAGACGAGCGGGGAGACCATGGTGGACATCTGTACACTTCAGGGACTTTCTGATTTTTTCTTTAGTGAGAAGTTCTCATCTCCTGAGTGTAAAGCTCCCTCACTTCTCCATAACACTATCCAACGATGGGTTTTGCAGGTGTTTTCATAATCAATACTGAATCTCCACAGTGGTTTAGTTGCTAAGTCGTGTCCAACTCTTGCGATCCCATGGACTGTAGCCTGCCAGACTCCTCTGTCCATGGGGTTTTTCAGGTGAGAGCACTGGATTGGAGTGCCGTTTCCTTCTCCAGGGTATCTTCCTGACCCAGGAATCGAACCCACAGGTCTCCTACATTGCAGGCAGATTCTTTACCGACTGACCTAGTAGGGAAGCATGAAAGTGCCATAATCCAGGCAGGTCAGCGGTCTCTTCTCCTGCGGCTTCGTGACAGGCTCTCTGACATGAGAGCAGGTGGCCTGGCCCTGGACACGCCTGCACGTCACAGAGCCTCAGGACCGTTTCCCAGGGAAACCTGACAGTTTAACACTGTGTCCCCCGAGGGCAGCTGAGCACAGCGTGAGTGAAGACTGCCTAAGCACCGGCTTTTGAGACACAGTAACAACAAATAATATTACGTCTCCAGCTCTGAAACTCAGAAATTACTGTCTTATTGTGAAGGAACTGGGAACACAGAAATCTTTCTGAGTAGCCTGTTTATTTTTTCAACGTGAACTTTTTAGGAGAAGAGAAAGCACAGTAAACAGCTCTTAAATGAGCATTTGTTGAAACATTTAGACGTGAAAAAAAATCAAATCAAACAACTTTTAATAATACTTTACTGCCAGAGGAAAATAAAATCAGAGCTGCCACGATAAAATAAGAAAGCAATTAGCAACTTTCTGATTGTATTTCTTTAAGGAGCTACCTCAAGAGGCAGGGGGAAAAATATCAACAGTCTTTCTAAAAGAAAAAAAAAAGGAGGAATGTCCATAGTTTTTGAAAGACGTCTGGAAAGAGGTGGTCTAGAAGGCCTGTGATCCTCAGCGTCAGACCGGGGCTGGTGGATACCGAAGGTGTCAACTGTGTGCAGGGACCCTGCCGGGGCTGGGGTGGGGGCCTGACTGCTGACAATGCAGCAGCCGGCTTTGCTCAGTGACACTTATTTCATCAGGAGATGATGGAGCCACAGAGAGAAGCTGAGAGCTCAGGCGACTCTGAGAAGCCTTGTGCACATGCACCCACCCCTGTCTTTTCTGAAACCGTATTTGACTTCTGCTTGGTTCAGTTCAGTCGCTCAGTCGTGTCCGACTCGGAGATCCCATGAATCGCGGCACGCCAGGCCTCCCTGTCCATCACCAACTCCCGGAGTTCACTCAAACTCACGTCCATCAAGTCAGTGGTGCCATTCAGCCATCTCATCCTCTGTCGTCCCCTTCTCCTCCTGGCCCCAATCTCTGCCAGAGTCTTTTCCAATGAGTCAACTCTTCGCATGAGGTGGCCAAAGTACTGGAGTTTCAGCTTTAGCATCATTCCTTCCAAAGAACACCCAGGGCTGATCTCCTTTCGAATGGACTGGTTGGATCTCCTTGCAGTCCAAGGGACTCTCAAGAGTCTTCTCCAACACCACACTTCAAAAGCATCAATTCTTCAACACTCAGCTTTCTTCACAGTCCAACTCTCACATCCATACATGACCACTGGAAAAACCATAGCCTTGACTAGACAGACCTTTGTTGGCGAAGTAATGTCTCTGCTTTTCAATACGCTATCTAGGTTGGTCATAACTTTTCTTCCAAGGAGTAAGCGTCTTTTAATTTCATGGCTGCAGTCACCATCTGCTGTGATTTTGGAGCCCCCCAAAATAAAGTCTGACACTGT
>SJYF01002196.1:1093338-1105186 GCA_006410515.1 Procapra przewalskii
GAAAACTCAGCAGTGGCCACAGGACTGGAAAAGGTGTTTTCATTCCAATCCCAAAGAAAGGCAATGCCAAAGAATGCTCAAACTACCACACAATTGTACCCATCTCACGTGCTAGTAAAGTAATGCTCAAAATTCTCCTAGCCAGGCTTCAGCAATACGTGAACTGTGAACTCCCTGATGTTCAAGCTGGTTTTAGAAAAGGCAGAGGAACCAGAGATCAAATTGCCAACATCCGCTGAATCATGGAAAAAAGCAAGAGAGTTCCAGAAAAACATCTCTTTCTGCTTTATTGACTATGCCAAAGCCTTTGACTGTGTGGATCACAACAAACTGTGGAAAATTCTGAAAGAGATGGGAATCCCAGACCACCTGACCTGCCTTTTGAGAAATCTGTATGCAGGTCAGGAAGCAACAGTTAGAACTGGACATGGAACAACAGACTGGTTCCAAATAGGAAAAAAGGAGTACGTCAAGGCTGTATACTGTCACCTTGCTTATTTAACTTATATGCAGAGTACAGCATGAGAAATGCTGGACTGGAAGAAACACAAGCTGGAATCAAGATTGCCGGGAGAAATATCCATAACCTCAGATATGCAGATGATACCACCCTTATGGCAGAAAGTGAAGAAGAACTAAAAAGCCTCTTGATGAAAGTGAAAGAGGAAAGTGAAAAAGTTGGTTTAAAGCTCAACATTCAGAAAACAAAGATCATGGCATCCGGTCCCATCACTTCATGGGAAGTAGATGGGGAAAGAGTGGAAACAGTGTCAGACTTTATTTTTGGGGGCTCCAAAATCACAGCAGATGGTGACTGCAGCCATGAAATTAAAAGATGCTTAATCTTTGGAAGAAAAGTTATGACCAACCTAGATAGTATATTCAAAAGCAGAGACATTTCTTTGCCAACTAAGGTCCGTCTAGTCAAGCCTATGGTTTTTCCAGTGGTCATATGTGGATGTGAAAGTTGGACTGTGAAGAAGGCTGAGCACTGAAGAATGATGCTTTTGAACTGTGGTGTTGGAGAAGACTCTTGAGAGTCCCTTGGACTGCAAGGAGATCCAACCAGTCCATTCGAAACGAGATCAGTCCTGGGTGTTCTTTGGAAGGAATGATGCTAAAGCTGAAACTCCAGTACTTTGGCCACCTCATGCAAAGACTTGACTTATTGGAAAAGACTCTGATGCTGGGAAGGATTGGGGGCAGGAGAAGAAGAGGACGCCAGAGGATGAGATGGCTGGATGGCATCACTGACTTGATGGACGTGAGTCTGAGTGAACTCTGGGAGATGGTGATGGACAGGGAGGCCTGGAGTGCTGCAATTCATGGGGTCGCAAAGAGTCGGACATGACTGAGCGACTGAACTGAACTGAACTGATGATCTATTATTATTTAAAATATTCACTCTATTCCAAAGCAAGGTTGATAGTTCAAAGTACAGTCAATCCCTGAACAAGCCAGGGTTGGGTGCCTACACTCATAGTCAAAAATCTGAGTATAACTTTGAGGCTGGCCCTTGCTGTCCACGGTGCCATGGACTCAGCCAACTGTGGGCTGCATGTACTTTCACATTCCCTGGCAAAAATCTACATGGAAATGGATTCACACAGTCTAAACCCACCGTGTTCAAGGCTCTGCTGTATATCTCCCCCCAGTTCAGTTCAGTCACTCACTTGTGTCTGACTCTTTGTGACCCCGTGGACTGCAGCATGCCAGGCTTTCCTGTCCATCATCAAAGCCCAGAGCTTGCTCAAACTCATGTCCATCAAGTCGGTGATGCCATCCAACCATCTCATCCTCTGTCGCCCCCTCCTCCTCCCGCCTTCAATCTTTCCCAGATCAAGGTTTTTTCCAGTGAGTCAGTTCTTTGTATCAGGTGGCTGAAGTATTGGAGCTTCAGCTTCAGCATCAGTCCTTCCAATGCATATTTAGGACTGATTTCCTTTAAGATGGACTGATTGGATCTCCTTGCAGTCCAAAGGACTCTCAAGAGTCTTCTCCAGCATCAAAGTTCAAAAGCAGCAATTCTTCAGCACTCAGCTTTCTTTATAGTCCAACTCTCACATCCACACATGACTACTGGAAAACCCGTATCTTCAACTAGATGAACCTTTGTTGGGAAAGTAATGTTTTTGCTTTTTAATATGCTGTCTAGGTTGGTCATAGTTTTTCTTCCAAGGAGCAAGCATCTTTTAATTTCATGGCTGCAGTCACCATATTCAGTGATTTTTGAGTTCAAGAAAATAAAGTCTGTTGTTTCCATTGTGAGAACCCTATGAACAGTATATCTCCCCTACTATTTCTATTTTGTGGTCCACCCTTCCATTTTTGTTGTATGCATAAAAGTATTTGTTAACACAGGCCTGCTTTCTTACACAAATGATAATACACCATATACACATTTTCCATTCTTGTAGGAAGTAAGTGTTATTTCAATTTTTGCTAAATATATGAAATAACTTGCATGGTGATGACATAATATTATTGAGACTATTTGATTAAGTCAATAACTGTTCTTATTTCTTTGTGAATATGGACTTAAATGGATCAGTAGATTGTCTTACAAAGCTAAGATTGATATTATGTCTTGGTAACAGTTTTCATTTATATTTATTCTGAAATTGAACTTTCCAGAGTCAACATTTAAATTTTGATTTAAAAACTGAAAATGATTACTTCATTCCATTGGTCAGTTTTTGGAGCTGTGATTTTTTAAAAAGGGCTTTCCTGGTGGCTCAGAGGGTAAAGCGTCTGCCTGCAGTGCAGGAGACCTGGGTTCGATCCCTGGGTCAAGAAGATCCCCTGGAGAAGGAAATGGCAACCCACTCCAGTACTCTTGCCTGGAAATCCCCATGGATAGAGAAGCCTGTTAGACTACAGTCTATGGGATCACAAAGAGTTGGACACAACTGAGCGACTTCACCCTTTCACCCTTTTTAAAAAAAATTCTGTGTTCAACTCTAAGAATCTTTTTTCTTTTTTTTTTTTTAAATCAGCATACAGTTGGGTAAATAAATATTTAGAAGATGTGTGAACTGGTTTATAACAGTAAAGGGACTTCCCACAGGCAGGCGACGGTGGTTACCTCATCTGCTGAGCACTTGGGAAGCCGTCTGATGAACTGTGTGTCACGGCTAAGACTCTGAGTGCCTGATGCTCAGACAAGGCTCCCTGACCAAACGGCGTCATCCTTGCAGCAGTTGGCTGATCCATCACGGAGGAGAAGAAGCGACTCTGAGACCTCACTGGTGAACATATGGCAGCCTCTGATTCCCTCACTAAATCAGATGATATTACTAGAAGTGGGTCATTATGCACACATTGTAATCTATCGTTAAGCCCAACAAAGTAATATTTAGCTAGTGCTTTAATTGTGCTACTGGGATTTATCTCTTCTTTTCAAGGAAAAAAAAAGTCAAGCAGAAGGAAATAGGGAGAAGCAGTGAATTTTCCATTTTGATAAAGAGAGAGTCATTTCTGACAAATGACATGTGGGGCTGAGCAGCCCCGGTCTGATGAGGCTGGAATCCTGGTCTTGCTGGGTTACCGACTGCAGGAATATCCATTTGAAGGGCTGCCTTTATGGCTCTGGTTGCAGTTTCTGTTCATCAGTTTACACAGTGAAATGTGCTTCAAGTCAGCCTAATGGGGTTGGAGTCTATACCACTTTATCTATTCAAAATAATACATTAAATGTATATTTCAGTCAATCATTCCTTTCTTTAGATCTTTTCTAGAAGCACTCCATTCCCAGCAATATTTTGTCAACCATCCATTCCTATGAGGCACTTTGATTGTTTGTAGTCAGGGATGGAATCATTAAAAAGAGATGAAGGTGGATGTGCTTTGCTCTGCATTACTCTCACCTGTTTTAGCATCCCTTCCCCTCCACACTGGAAGGTCAGTGCTGTTCTGAAAATAGCAAGCATTTTAGCCTGGAATAATCCTCTGCTTTTCTTTGGAATGAGTCTGTATCAGACATCATCACCTGCTTCCCAGAGTCTTGTGCTGAGTGGTCACTGCTGGTGGGCCAGCGGAGATGAGGCAGGAGTGCTTAGCGTCTCTCCGGTATCTTTCAGGCATGGAGAGGCCATGCTCTGCTGCCAGAGGGGCCCAAGAAGAAGCCAGATAAGACGTTAGAGCGTGCTAAGCTCTAGGAAGGGAACACGTGACATGGCTTAATCTAGACCCATTAGATTAAGTGACATGGCTTAATCTAGAATCTAGAATTAATAAAGTTCACCTCCTCAGGATGTGCTGAGATCTGTTCTATGCTGACAGATTGCTAATGACTCCAAGAGGGTTGGTAAGCACACCAGGATTTTCAGGAAAAGGGTTTCTCCAGTTCAGCTGGAAAGTACACACCAGGCGCTGCTGACACAGATTATGGAATATTTTGAGAATTCTCGAGCTTGCTTGAGAGGATGTCTCTGCAGCTTACTTCTGTTTGGAAGGTTTTAGGGACATAAGCCCAAGGAAATGGAATCGATGGCCTGTCAGATGCCTCTGGCCTTAGCTTGGAGCTGCTGCTGTTGCTACTGCTGCTGCTAAGTCGCGTCAGTCGTGTCCGACTCTGTGCGACCCCATAGATGGCAGCCCACCAGGCTCCCCCGTCCCTGGGATTCTCCAGGCAAGAACACTGGAGTAGGTTGTCATTTCCTTCTCCAATGCATGAAAGTGAAAAGTGAAAGTGAAGTCGCTCAGTCATGCCCGACTCTTAGCAACCCCATGGACTGCAGCCTACGAGGCTCCTCAGTCCATGGGATTTCCCAGGCAAGAGTACTGGAGTGGGGTGCCATTGCCTTCTCCCAGCTTTGAGCAGGACAGGGATTTAGAAATATGTATAGGGCCTGGGCTCCTGTCTGGTGAGAAATGGACGTTATATGCTGTCTGCCAACATACTCCTCATTAAAGATGTGTTATGATTGTCTTGGGACTTTTCAAGTGGAGCAAAGATGGACCCTCTACAAGCAGCTCATTTACCTGGGACAGTTTCTCCGAGGTCCTCAAATAGTCATGGCGATGTTTGTTTGATGCCTGAAAGCTTTGACTTATCACAGTCCTAAGAGAAGAAACTTAGACTCCGAAAAAAGACATAAATCACCAGGGCGTCCCAAGCTCTCCTGGAGCCTCTCTCACGGTTCTTTACTAAGTTCAGACCACAGTAGTTCATATTTGGAAATTTCTCAAGCTTCATTTATTGCCACCAGCTATGTAACAGGTTCTAGTCTTTGTGATTTACACGTTAGTTCATTTAACCCTGAGAACAATCTTGAGAAGTGGGTATTATGTATGTCTTGGTATACTGGGAATTAGGTTAAGAATGTCTTGATATATTAAAAATTAGATTAAGAAGGTTTAATCGAGAATTAAACCTGTATGTTTTACTTGCTACTCCTAGAAATAAATTTGAAATAGACATCTAATCCTATTCATATCTTATTTATCATCATACATATTTTTCTTAGAAATCTGTGTTTCAATCTTCCTATCCATTTCCAGAGGATGCATGCTTTATTTATTGATATATTTCTGAACTTAGGCAATTTCTGTCTGTTTAGTAACACAAATCTCTTTCAAGATTTCAACCCCATAAATGGCTATGCATTTTTCTCCAAAGGAAATGACTTTTCATTTGTTTTGGGATGCAGCTAAATTTTGGTTGGTACTTTTCATATACTGAGATCAAGTTTGAAGTTTAAAGAAAAGGAAAGACTGAAGCCATCTCTCTTTATTGCTAGCTTCCTATGTGTCAAGATGAGCATATTTTCCTGAGTGACTTGCTGATTCCAGCCCCATCTATAATTAAATAAGAGGAATAGGTCTCATCTTCTGAGCAATTGGACCAGCAGGTGGCCTCTTCCCAGGACACGGAATTCGGACCCTCCTGTCTGCTCCCAGTCCAGGCCATCGTGTGGGTGAATGAGAGGTGGCTACTTGCTGAATTGCATCCTGTGCTCCTGGGCTTCTCTGCACTTGAACAGTTGTGCTGAAAACACATCCACATTCACCAAAGTCATCTCCTCCAGGAGGAAATCTTGCAATGACGTGTTAATAGCGCTGTTTTATATGGCACAGCAAATTTAGCCCATCCCTAGAGGCGCAGCAAATTTTGATATATTCTGCTTCTTCTACGTGATGCTTATCGGCTTGGTGTTTAATTTGCAACTTGTTAGCCATTACTCACGCTGTTTGCCAATTTCTCTTCTGTGTTTCATACCATTGTCAAATTAACTTCTTTACTGGAATATGCCTGGAAAAAAGGTAGGTGCAGTGCAAAATAAACTGGTTTATTATTTGAATTTCTCTTTGCCTGAGTAGTTTCCAGAACTTTGGCATTTTCTACATTATAAGTCAAATTAATGTGTAGGAAGATTTATTGCCATAGCTATGAAAAAGTCTATCACTTGTCTCAGTATTCATCTGTCTGTCTGTCCATCCATCCATCCATCCATCCGGGCATCCATCCATCTATTTACCAATCATTTATCTATCTCTGATCTATCAAATCTGAATATATACATACCCATACACAGACACACAAATAGTAATTGATAGAAAGAGTCCTTCTACGGAGCAATAATTAATTAGCCAAGTATCCTTTTTTCCTTGCAGGGAAGAGAAAATGAGGCAGGGGAACACAAAGTTGATATCACAGTTCTATTCAATTTTAAGCTAATATTAGACGCTGGTCAAAGGGCACAAACTCTTGGTTAGGAGTAGGTTCTGGAGATCTAACGTGCATCACGTGCTGTCAATAATAATGCACTGTGCACTTGAAATTTGCTGAGAAAGTAGATCTTAATCATTCTCACAACACACACACAACAAGCACACACATACACACAAATGGTAATTATGTGAGGTAGTGAATGTGTTAATTAGCTTAATTGTGGTTATCGTTACAGAATGTGTACACAAAACATCATGTTGTTGCATAAATATGCATAATTTTTATTTGTTGATTATATTTCAGTAAGCTGGAAAAAATTAAGAAGATAAAAACTGTGTGAAACTATGGTATTTGAAAAGTTCCTTTAGTTGCAAAATTAAAGTGTATCAGCCTCATCCATATATATTTTTGCTAATTTACTGGGTATGTAGGTTCAGAGATGAACTTAGACAAACAGGTATTTCCCATTGTTTGGAGAAGCTGCTAAATGTGTGTGCATTAGTGTGTGTTTTGTGTGTGTGGCTATGTGTAGTTACATGTGTATCTGGTGTGTGTGTCTGGTGTGTGTATTTGGTGTGTGTGTGGTGTCTGCTGTGTGTGTCTCGTGTGTCTGGAGGGGATGGTGGTGGCAGGGATAAGGAAGGAAGTGGAGATGAGGAATTTGCATGCACCAGCCCGAATGTCTACACAGTAGCGGTGGCCCCAGGGGCAGATGTTCTGAGCTGAGGGTGTGCGTGTGCACCGCGGGTGACAGGGAGTGACCACAGCCTGGCAATTTGGAGGGAGGTGGGCACTTTTTGGCCTACTGGAACCTACGCTCAGCTGCTCCCCGGATGGGATCCGCTCTGGTCACATGCCACCTCCTCTGTGAAACAGGGGTGTCTATGCTCCCTCATCTCTCACTGCCTCTCTGGAGCTCTGAAAATTTGTGAATAAAAAGTGTCTTCTATGAATTTGTCTAGGTTTTGTTCTAGATGGAAACAGCAGGGCTGCAGCCAGCTGCATTTGGGTCCTGGTTTTGCCACCCTCTGTGTTTCTAGAAACTGATCCCAGGACACCTGGGACTCCCTTTCCCAACAGACACACTGGGGAAGCCAGAGGAATGGGCTGCTTCACTGGACTGAAGCTTGCGTAAGAACCACTAGCTGGGCTTTAACGTTGTAGAGACGATGGCTCGAGGCAGCAAGAGCAGAGGGAAGTAGCATATGCTCAGGGTCACAAGAATGACGGCTGTCAGGGGCCAAGGCTCCTCCAGGCGGGCTTTGTACTGCTGCTGCTACTGCTAAGTTGCTTCAGTCATGTCCGACTTTGTGCGACCCCAGAGACGGCAGCCCACCAGGCTCCCCGTCCCTGGGATTCTCCAGGCAAGAACACTGGAGTAGGCTGCCATTTCCTTCTCCAATGCATGAAAGTGAAAAGTGAAAGTGAAGTCCCTCAGTCGTGCCTGACTCTTAGTGACCCCATGGACTGCAGCTCACCAGGCTCCTCCGTCCATGGGATTTCCCAGGCAAGAGCATTGGAGTGGGGTGCCATCAGAGTTGCATATCTACCTACATCTCTGTGTCCACATGTATGTCTGCATCTCCACCTCCAGCGTCTACTCCTGTATCCACAATTACCTGTGTCATCTCTCCCTGCGTGTGCACCCGTCCACGGGTGTCATCTGTGTATACCTCCACATCTTCTAGGCATGTTATCTGTACAGGTATACGTGTGTGTGTGCACGCTCAGCCGCTCAGTCATGTTTCTGTCCCTGGCATCTATACCAACACCTATGAAAGTGAAAATGTTAGTCGCTCAGTTGTGACTGACTCTTTCAACCCCATGGTCTGTAGCCTGCCAGGCTCCTCCGTCCGTGGAATTCTCCAGGCAAGGGTGCTAGAGTGGGTTGATATTTCCTTCTCCAGGGGATCTCCCTGACGCAGGGACTGAACCTGGCTCTCCCATACCGCAGGCGGATTCTTTGCCTTCTGAGCCACCAGGGAAGCCCTGATCTCTAGCCCAAACCCCCATCTCTACTTGCATCTGCACTCCCGTCTCCATCCCATCATCTATTCCCATATCCTAACCTAAACTCATACCCACGTCCACCTTCAGGCTCCCCTGGGAGATATTTTGGTTTTACTTCCAGACCATGGCAATGAAGTGAACATTGAAATAAAGCAAATCACACAGTCTCTTGGCTTTCCAGGGCTTATGAAAGTTATGTTTACACTAATACTGTAGTCTATTAAATGTGTACTGGCACTATGTCTGTGAAAACAATGGATGTGTCTAAAAATGCTAACCGCCATCTGAGCTTTCAGTGAGTTGTGATCTCACAATAGTAACATCAGTCACTGATCACAGATCACCAGGACAATTATGATAATAGTGAACAAGTTTGAAATATTGCAAGAATTACCAAATATGACACAGAGACACGAAGTGAGCAGATGCTGTTGGAAAAATGGTGCCTATAGGCTTGCTGGACGCAAGGTTGCAGCAAACCTTCAGCAGGTGAAAAAGTATAGTGTCTGCAAAGTGCAAAAGAAAACTGCCGCAAAATGAGCTGTGCTTGTACGCTGCATCTGTGTCGACATCAACATGCATGCCTGTGTCTGCACCTGCGGGCCCCTCTGCATCCGTCTATATCACCTCTCTGTGTTTGCATCGAATCCTCTGCATCCCTCCTGTATCAGTGTCTACACAACCAGCTTCTGCTGGACCAGCACAGATCCGCACAGTCTGAATTCTCTTGATCAGCGGCTCGTGTGTTTGCTACTGTGTTACAAGCTGGTTGCAATTAAGAAATCTGTTAATAACCATGGGAGAATTTTACTCAGGTGCAGAGACAAATAAATTGAGGGTGAAATTAGATTATAGACAACAGATTATGATGGGTGAGATATCTCTCCTTCTACCAAAGCGAAATACATTAAATGAACACTCTGGGAACAGAAAAACCAATTCATTAAAATCCCATTTTTAGGGGCCTCTAAGAGACTCTGAGATGTTCACTATAGAATATTTTTTAGGTTTTCAGAAACTGGAAGGATTTGTGTGTGTTTTTACTTCTCTGTGTGGATTGAAACACCAGATTAAAATCGTTCATTCTTAGTTCGTTTTTTCACTGAGTTTCAGTGAAACTCTCAGGTTATCTTACGGGGAAGAGGGGACAGGGACGTCATCCCAGTACTGTCTTAACTAGGAGCCTGGAGACAGTCGGGGTTCGGGAAAGTTGGGGGAGCCAGCTCTGCTCTGAGTGAGTCATACGGAGCCTCAGCTCCTGGGAGAGCTGCAGCCCCACGCCCAGCACTGGGGAGCTCCCCGGCCTAGGGGAGCCGGCAGGGGCCCCGGCCTCGGAGCGTCCTAGGAGCCGGTGGGGGCTCTGGCCTAGGAGCGCTTGCGGGAGCGCTGGCCTAGGAGGTCCTAGGAGCTGGTGGGGGCCCTGGCCTCGGAGCACCAGCAGGCAGGGGCCCCGGCCTGGGAGCCAGTGGGCAGCTGGCCATCCTCCAGGAGTCCCTGGCTCTGGGCCCCCAAATAACGCCCATCCGGTTCCCTTGGAGAAAAGCCCGAGCCTCTGATGGACTCAGATGTTTCCGTGGCTGTGGACACACAGGGAGACTCCAGCACAGCGCGAGCACACCTGGCCAGCCCAGTCCCCAGCCTCCTCCCGTCCACGCAGCGACTTCATGTCCCAGCAAAGCGCCTCCTGGGGACCTGCCCAGCGAACATGCCTGAAACCTGCCTTCAGCACCTGGGAAACGGTCTCTGTCTTCTCCCCAGGTCCGACTCTTATACTAGTGCTTAAAACTGTTTTTCTGTGAAGAGGTAATCCAAGGTCATGGTATAACATGTAAAGATGGGATGAAAGTTGCCCAGAGCCCTTTCATCTTCCCAAAGTCAAAGCCTGTTAGCCGTCCTGAGTGTCCTTTAGGAGAGGTTCTCTCCTCTCCTGGCCTTGAGCGGTTGCGTCCATTCCTAAACCATCTCCTGCAAACCATCATTTAGACTGCTTCCCTGTCCTGAGCTGCTGGCTAGCAAAGCTGTCCTGGAGATGTCCTGGAGACGACCCTGCCTCCCTGGGTCACACATGGGTACATGACGGCAGGAAGCGCCTCTGTAGGTGGGATGGCTAGGACCACAAGCTTGTATGTTCTAGATATTGAAACACATTTCCAGTTTTGACAGTCATTGCTAGGTTACCCATAGAGCTTGTGTGGATACCCCCATATCTGAGTGACTGACCAGACACTCATCCTCAACTCTGACTTCTGAGTGTGAGTGAATTTAGATGTTTGTCAACCTAATGGATGAAAAATTGTATCCCTATTGTGTTAGTCTGCATTTCTCATAGGTTCACGTTTGTCCATGTGTTTCAGGGTAATTTCTTACCTCTTTTGAATTTCTTTTTTGTTCATACATCCTGCTTCTCTTGCCACTATTTCATCAATCTTCTTCTTGTTGATTTGTAGAAGCTCTTTACATTAAGGGGGCAGGGATTTCTCTGTGATGTATGTTATAAACATGCTGCCTGTTTACTTCTCTTTTTGCCTATTCGGTGGTGCTTTGCCATTGGAAAACTATTTTGCATAGTTAAATGTATCACCCTGTTCTTTTACAGCCTCTGGATTTCTGTTTTTTTTTTTTTTTTTCTCAGACATTCTTCCTCACTCAGTGATTAGGAACGTTTTCTGGTATTTTCCTCCACTATTCTGTTTTGCTGTTATTTTGTACTTAGTGCTATATTCCATATGGGATTTATTTTGATGTCTGTTGAAAGGTAGGAACCAAACTTTGTTTGCTTGGACTGGGCCTCCGTGTCCCTGGGGCACTTACTGAATCTTGGTTTTCTCTGTGATATGAAATGACACCTTTATTATATACTGCGACTCCAGTGTAGACATGTGGCTCTGTCTCGGGGTTTCTTGCTCTAACCCATTGATTTCTCCGTCCACTCGATTCAGCTGCGGTGACATTGATATCGTGGTGTGTTTCAGCATCTGCTGTGGAGAGTGCCTCTAATCCTTCTTTTGGCAGCGTTATGGGTGGCGTTTTCTGGTTTTGCTCTTATGGATGTTTTATGTCGGAGAGTGTTTTGCCTATGTTTTCCTCTAGGAGTTTTATAGTTTCTGGTCTTACATTTAGATCTTTAATCCATTTTGAGTTTATTTTTGTGTGTGGCGTTAGAAA